>WNGS01001754.1:9897-36201 GCA_020271785.1 Procambarus virginalis
ACCCACCAGGCGCAACAAAAAAAAAAATCAAAAAAATTCTTTCGTCTTATAGAATGTTTATTTTTGTTCCCTGATCACGGAAAAAAATAACAAAAAAATCGTAGGTAGCATATTTAGCCGCAGTAGGGTAGGGAGTGTGGCAAAAAAAGGGGCGTTGGCAGAGCCTTCGCCAGACGAGGTCTACTCCGCCCGAGCTGTCAGACGGCAGTTGCCACAAATATATATTCCTAATTATTTCAATGTCTCTGATTGATTTTTTCTTAGTTTTTTTGCAGTAATATTATTCCATACAGTGAATTGTGGTATATTTATATTATAAAATGTGTGAACCATCGCTGTACTCAAAATTATGGTGTGCATATAAGTGATTCAATTATTATGTTCATAAAACAATAAACAAATAGTTTGCTGTTGTTACACTATATACACAGGTTATATATAAGTATCTGCATGTTTTGTTCACCATAACGAACTACTAAGTTGGTCTGTGAGTCAAAAAGCAACGAGGAGTGGCCGCCACACACCAGCGAGCCACTCACTGCCACGCCCTCCCTCAACACCACCTCAACACCCTCATTTACCTCCCACAATACTGTTTTGCATTTATTCACTATACACAGACGTTATATATACGTATTTACATGTTTTGTTCACCATAACTGTACATCTAAGCTTGTATGGTGAGTAAAGGCACAAAGACGTAGCTACTCCACAGTCAGCTGATCGGCGGCACCCTAGGCAAGGCCACGCACTAATATTTCTCCTCCAACAATATTGGTTGTGGTGTTATTATGCTATATACACACATTATATATAAGTATCTACCTGTTTTATTCACCATACTTGTACAAATAAGCTGGTATGGTGCCCAAAGACCCTTGTGGTCACAGTAAACAACACGATAATTCCTGCAGACGACGCTCCTCTCACCAAAATGGCGGCTCCCAACCTACTCCTCTCGCTGTTATCTCACACTATACACACGTTATATGTAAGTATCTACATTTGTGTTCACCATAGCGAACCACTAAGCTGGTATGGTGAGTGCAGTCAATAAATGGTGGCCACACACAGTCAGAAGACAACGCCACAATCCTCCCTCCACAGCCGTACTCCTCCTCCATCGAGCACAGCGCTAAATATCTCCACAATCAAGCTGTTATCAGAATCCTGGTCAGTTTTATCAAATTCAGGGGGTCAGTAATACTATCACTGCTAAATAATAGCAGTATCACTTATATTTTGGCATTTGTAGGCGATGCTGTGGTCACAAGCTGAACAGCGGTGCTGTGAGCTCGTGCTGCGTGCGCCAGCCTTGGTGGCTGGCGCAATACTGACGTTCTCACTCTCAAGAATGTTGGGCTGGATTTTTTTTCTAGGTGGGATCTGGCAACTATCAGTCGTGGCTGTACTATAGCTGCCCCTATCCCAGGCGGGGTGTTTAAATAGCGCTAGACACAATCATATATAAAATGATGTGCGCGATTTGGTTTTGTCATTGATATCATTTATATGATATGCGCGGTTTAAGGGTTAAGAAGCACATCAACAAACTGGAAAAGGTGCAAAGACATGCTACTAAGTGGCTCCCAGAACTGAAGGGCAAGAGCTATGAGGAGAGGTTAGAGGCATTAAATATGCCAAAACTAGAAGACAGAAGAAAAAGAGGTGATATGATCACTACATACAAAATAGTAACAGGAATTGATAAAATCGATAGGGAAGATTTCCTGAGACCTGGAACTTTAAGAACAAGAGGTCATAGATATAAACTAGCTAAACACAGATGCCGAAGAAATATAAGAAACTTTCCTTTTCGCAAATAGAGTGGTATACGGTTGGAACAAGTTAGGGGAGAAGGTGGTGGAGGCCAAGACCGTCAGTAGTTTCAAAGCGTTATATGACAAAGAGTGCTGGGAAGACGGGACACCACGAGCGTAGCTCTCATCCTGTAACTACACTTAGGTAATTATACTTAGGTAATTACACATGACTGATGCCAAAGTCTAACATTAGCATATCAGCCTGGTAAAGCTCCGGGGAGCCGACGGGGCTCCCCCCAGAAAGCACAGAGCTGGAGGACAAAAATGGGTGCTGGACTCACATGACCAATGTCAATCACATCACCCAAGGACTGAAGGGTGGATAGCCGGTATGAGGGTCTGGAGCTCCCCCTTTCCCCTCCAAGGGAAAGGGGGGGGGGTGCAGACAAGCGGGGTAGTGATGTGGTGACGTCATGCAAGTTTGCTATTTTTCGTTTGGGGACTTCTATCCTCTAGTTTGGCTTTTGGTAACAATATTTTAACCAGAACAGGGGTTTGTTTTGGGGTGCTTACCTTTCTGGGTGCCTGACCCGGTTGATGGCAGACATAGAATGCCTCCAAACACACAGGGATTTCTATAGGCCATTGCTCCTCATGCCTTTCTGAGGAGGCCAGGTTCTGGCTCGTAGTCCCCGATAGGCCTTGACTCCACTCACATTGACTGATGCCAAAGTCTAATATATCCATATCAGCCTGGATAGCTTCAGGAAGTCAAAGGGGCTCCTCCCAGAAAATTAGTTTATGCAAATATGCAGAATGGTCACAGTTATAACAATTTCAGAACAATGTGTAGAGCATTGGGTTCTAGAATTGTGTCAGCTAAATTGTATAAAGAATTACAGAAAATTATAACTGATCAATCAAAGGAAAGATGGGAAGAAATCCAGTTAGAAATAGTAGACAGGATAACAAGATATTATAGTAGTAAAGGACAGACACATTGATAATGATGGGTTCCTTGATATTGACGTGTCATATGGTGGGACATGGCACAGGAGGGGACATTATCTAAAATTGATATGGGTTATGTCACAGACATTTTTACAACGTTAACACTTTCGCGCGCGCGGCACTCAGGGAAAAAAAAGCACATTGTGCGCGCGGCGTTCTGGGTGCTCAAGTGTAAAGACAAAAAGTGTATAAACTTTCACGCTCCTAACATCAATTCTCGAGCTACGTATTTCATTTTGGTATCAATGTGTTGACAATAAAATTCTCTACATGATCATATGCATATTATGTCACCAAAGCATTTGCTAGCCCACCACGAAATAAATAAACACGAAGATGACTCGCCGTGACACCCAAACAGGAAGTAAATGTTCATACTTTTTCGTTTGTTGCCAGCTCCACAGTGATCCTATAGCATTGATTTTGATATCACTGAATTCGCAATAAAATTCCCCACCCAGACATATGCCTATCAATGTATAATTATGATACGGGGTGACCCGCACGAGTATGGGAAGTAGCCGAAGCGTTAGCCATGATTTCAGAAGCGACAACACTGTTGTGATGCAGCGCTTTGAAAGTTTATACTTATTTCACTGTCCTGACATTATTTCTGGAGCTACGTACAGTGGTACCTCGGAATACGAGTGTCCCTGTATACGAGTTTTTCGGAATACGAGCAGGATTTCCTCGGAAAATGTGTCTCGGAATGCGAGGGTTACCTCGGGACACGAGTTTGTTGATACGCGTACAGGCCGACCTAGCGCGTGGTCGATCGGCGATCGTCGCCCCTCCGCCCCTCTGCCCCTCAGTTTACCATTGTCTCGTGCCCAGTGACTATCCCACATCAATTCTTCACCTGGATTTTCAGTGTTTGTTGGATTTTGGTCATTTGACTATACAGTTTGTTATTATATATCTCACCATGGGTCTCAAGAAAGCCATTGATAAGGTTCAACCTAAGAAAATAGCTGTGAGTAGAGGCAGTAGAGGATGTCCCTCCTTGATTAAGAAAATGTGTGAAGTATGGGAAGAACTGCAAAGTTTTGTTGAAAAAACTCACCTAGATAAAGCTGTAGCAGGCCGTTGCATTGACCTTTTAAATGATAATGTGATGTCTTACTACAGACAAGTGTTAAAATGTAGGGAAAAACAAGTGTCTTTAGAGAAATTCTTAGTAAGACAAGCAAGTCCTAGTGGTATGCAGGCAAAATGTGCCAGTGTGTGCATACCAGTGAAGTCCTCACTGCCTGATGTGATAATGGAAAGGGACTCCCCTTCCAAACAGTAACTCCTCTCCTCCTCCCCCCTCCTCACCATCTTCCATACGCCTACAGCATTCATCAGCAAGGTAAGTAATAACTTGAACATAGTTTTGTAGGTTATTTAGATGAATTAGGTATAAAATTTAGTTTGATATGGGGTTTCTGGGGTAGTCAGGAACGGATTAATTCATTTCCCATTATTTCTATGGGGAAATTCGCTTCAGAATACGAGTTTTCGGAATACGAGGCGTCTCCAGGAACCAATTAAACTCTTAAACGAGGTACCACTGTATTTCATTTTTATAGCAATGTGTTCGCAATAGAAAGTTCTATAAGAACATGGGTAGAATTGGTCAACAGAGTGTCAAATAAACTTGCGGCGAATAAAATCTTACGCGTGTTTGTACCCGTCAACGTAAAAAGTTTTTACTTTGTTCATGTTTTTCAAGTTTATACTTGTTTCACACCTTTTTTTTTTTGTATAGTGTTCGGAATAAAATTCCCTACACAGACATATGCCTATCAAGTACAATTCTTGGGAATTCACAGCTGTAGAGACGGCCAAACACACACAACCGGAACCCGCTCTGGATACTCCAACTCACACCCGCAACACCCACAAAAAAGTTTCTGGTGTTTCGTGTATACTTACTTTAGTTTTCGTGCTATAGTTGTCATTTAGGTATCAAAATATTCCTAAGAAAATAGACTACAATACTACAACAACCTAGGACAATTATGTGTACTTACCAAAGGAAAGACGATTGTAGAAAAATAAGTTGAGCATTTTCTCTCCACTCCACCTCCTTCAGGTACCGATTCCTGAAGTTGCTGAACAGATGTTCGTAGGTGGAGTGAAGCTGGTGCGGGTGGTTACTTCTTGTCCACCCAATACACCCTTTTCCTGTGATAAGTGGTGTAACACGGTATGACACAAAGTGGAACATCGCATGTCTTGCATGCTATACCAGTTTCCTTCCTAATACCCGACTTTGAACACACTTGACACCTGCGACGTTTGGGGAGTTTTACAAGTTCATGCTTCAATTTGTAGTTCAGGCGAGTCTCTGATAAAACAACACGTCCCTGTTGTCTCTGTGTTGGTTGTCTTTGCTATATGTTGCAGGTCTTTTGGGGCGCCACGTACGAGTCTAATTGTTCCACACGTGTAGACCCCCACTTCTCGCAACTTCTCTGTAAGGGTAACTGAGTTGTAAAAGTTATCCATATAGAGGTGGTGCCCTTTGTTCAATAATGGCCGCATCAAACCAGTAACTGTTTCCAGGATGGTTTTACCAATGCCACAGTAAACCTCAAATCCATAAATGTAGTCAGATGTTGATTCGGCTAGCATATATAATTTTACGCCATATTTGTCTGGTTTGTTTGGATTGTACACTTTGAACGACAGCCGGCCCCGCCATGCCATTGTGCCTTCATCCAAACATAACTCTTTCACTGGGTTATACACTTCTTGAAAACGGTGTTTCAGGTAGTCCATCACTGGTCTCACTTTGATCAATTTGTCTGTATTGTTCACTGGCACCGCATTGTTGTTGAACGTATGAAAAAACTGGCCTCTGTGTTGAAACCGTCTGCTCGTCATAAACATGTTGAAGAATCTTGCATGCCATGGTTTATTTGTCTGCCAATACATGCGCATAGTTGGGAGCCTGTTTATTCCCATCAACATACACAGTCCTAAGTATCTTGCCATTTCTTTCAACTTCACCGGTTTCCATATATCATCGACATTTTCATTAGCCAGGCCGAATATCTGTAAGGCGTACAGATTTGTTTCATATGCCAAGAAAAGAATCAACGCACGAGTAATAAACAACTGAATTATCCCAGTGCATTCGTGGGTTTGGTAATCCTTAGCCCTGGGGTTCCAGTAAAATCATCGAACAATGGTGGAATATTGTCCTCAAGCCACACAACACTGGCTCCTGGCTGGCGAGTACGTACCGGACGTGTACGCTTGCGAGGAGGCTGGGGTGCCTCATCTACCTCACTCGGTTCATCCTCACCTGATAATTCATAGCTTGAATCACTCCTACTATCAACAAATGGGGTTATTTTCAAACCACGAGTAGGAGGTCGTTTCCTTAGCTGGATTTTAGGCATGCACGCACCACGTGTGCGCCTTGTGGTGAGAGGCGGCGGTGCTGGTGCCCCTCCTCCTCCTCCTCCTCTGTTAGGCCTTCAGTGTCCTTCTCCGTCGATTCAGCCCCATGGGCTCCAGGCCCCCCAAATTCACATTCTTCTTCTAAATCCTCACCTTCTGCCTCACTTCCATCCAAATCCACTTGATCAAAGGCATCCAAGAGATTGGGAATCTTGGTGGGAGTGAGCCTCAATCCAGAGAACCTCCTATAGATGTCGGTAATCTTGTCTTTTCCAGATGAATCAGAGGCTCCTGTAGCCGAAACACCACTTGGGCCTGGTGCTGGATCCATTATTGATGAATGTAGTTGGTTACAAACACACAGAAACGAGTAAAAATCCTTGAAACCATGCGAGTTTGGCGCGCGAGGGGAGAGAGATGCGATCGTTCCACGTGACAACAAAATGGGCCTGTCACGTGACCCAGTAGGCCGACGTGACATTCGGCCTACCCGAAAGAACGGGAATTTCATGGCGCACAGTTTGAAACAAACCCCAAGTAAATCGGATTTAAGCTGGATTTTTTACAATTATTTTAATACGGACCGTAAATGTACGACGCGACCGCACAACCGATAGAAATATAGCCGTCGTATATATACGGAGTGGGCGCGCGAAAGTGTTAATTGTAGACTGTCATAGTTTCTGAAAGACCTGCTGTCAGTGCAACACCTTTGACATCCAGAAAAAGAGTAAAAAAACTACAGAGCAAGAATATCAAGAAAAAAAGGAACGAGCTACAGTGCACTAAAAAAACAGCGTTAAATGTAATGAAATGCCATTTTCTGGGTGAGACCCGGTGACTCCCTGAAGCTATCCCAGGCTGATATGCTAATGTCAGACTTTGGCATCAGTCATGTGTATGGAGTTCTTTTGGCCTACCAGAGACCACGCTAACGAATCAAGCATCAACAACCCAAGAACCCCTCCGGAAAGCAGCAGTCTTATTCTTCGCCAGAAAAGAAGGAAAAGACTGCAAGTGAACAAACCTACCACCAGGACCAAACGAGCAGAAACCCCTGCGCCGGAGGAGAGCATGAAGCTTCCCAGCCCAATCCCCAGAGGCAAATACCAACAAGAAAAGAGCCTTAAAGAAACAATCCTGAGCCGAAAGGGCCAGAACAAACTGAGGAGAAGGGAGGTAGGAGAGGACCCAGTCACGTGACCAGGACAGCTCAAGCAGCGCATGGGCAGGCCGGAGGTGAAACAATGCACGAGACAGCTTGCGAAACGGCGTAGAAGAAACAACAATACCGAAAGCAAGCTGCAGCGGCTCCGCCAGCGCCGCACGATAGGAGGCGACAATGTTCAGCACAGTCCTGGAACAACCAAGAAAGAAAGGACAGGACAACCTTAACCAACAGCGAAGTACACTTATGAAGCAAAAGAAAGAAAGAAACGGAAGGACCGCCAAGAGACCTCATACTGCTGCTGAGACGAAGCCCGCAGTTGGGACACCATCAACGAAGCTACCTGATCACCATAGAGGTGATGATAGACCCGAGTCAAAAATACCAAATGCGAAGACTCGAAGAGAAGATCGAATCAGTTACATGATGCACCGGTTCGATCAGCTGAAAGAGGCGGAGCCACGGGAAAACCTCCGGGTTCAGGCTCTGAGCAAGCAGCACCTGAAGCAAGGCTGGGCCGGCCACCATGGGGCCAAGAGGACTACTCTCCCCTGGTAAGTCTCCAAGCGAGTCAGGACCTGGAACAACAGTTGAACCGGGGCAAAGAATTACAGGAACCCCCACCTCAACCAGTCCTGCCGAAAGGCATCGACACCGACGGCCTCGCAGTCAGGGAATGGCGCCACATACAGTGGAAGGCGCCGTGACCACGCCGACACGAAGTGGTCCACCTCTAGGCGCCTGAATGTCCGCCAGAGCCAACTGAACGAGTTGGCGTCGTCCGTCCATTTCATAGACAGGGGAATGAACAGAGACAGGCCGTCCATTTCAAGGACAGGGGAATGAACCGAGACAGGCCATCCACCAAGACGCTGGACTCGCCCCGAACGTGAACTGCCAGGAGTGCCAAACCCCGAGAGCTCAGCAGCGAAGTCATGCTAAGCAACCAGCGCCAAAGAGCCAGGACCACATCGAACCCCCCTCAGTTCAGACAATCAACCACCGGGAAGTAGTCCGAATGCAGCCGGAATGTTGATCAGCGTGCGACCCAAGCCCTCAGAAGAGAAAACCACACCGCTGTGAACTCCCACACCGTGCTGTGGGTTCGACAGAAGGACGGACCCCACCTCCCCTAGCCGGCATGGTGAGCACTCGTCACAAAGCCCCAGCCGAGAGACAACGCGTCCGTGAACACATCGAGCGAGGGCTCGAGTAGGCGCAAAGGCACTGAACCCCGAAAAATCGAAGACGAAGCAGGCGATGCAGCAACCGACACAAAGCCCCTGGAGGCCAATCCAGCGATTGTGAGAGAGGCAGAAGGGACGTCCCGAAGGAACCAGAACNTGAGGAGTGGCAGTGAGTGGCGGTCAGTTCTCGTTGCTTTTCGACTCTCAATACCAACTTAGTGGTTCGTTATGGTGAACAAAACATGCAGATACTTATATATAACCTGTGTATAGAGTGTAATAGCAGCAAAAACTATTTGTTTATTATTTTATGAACATAATAATTGAATCACTAATATGCACACTATACTTTTGAGTACTGTATAGCAATTATTCACCACTTTTATTATATAAATATATTACAATACACACTATTGAATAATATTACTGCAAAAAACTAAGAAAAAATCAATCAGAGACATAGAAATAATTAAGTGATAATATCTTTGTGGCAACTCCCACCTGTCAGCGCGAGTGACACTGACCGGCTCTGACGACCACTCTGTCAACGCCCACTTTTTGCCAGACTTCCTCGGTCAATTGCACCCAAAATATGTCACCTACGATTTTTTTTTTCTGTGCTCAGGGAACACATTAACATTTTAGGAAGACGAAATAATTTTTTAGAATTTTTTTTCTTGCGCACAGGGGTGTAAAAGTTCTCAGAACCCTGAGCAGTGGAAGGGATAATGCCTCTATCCTCTCCTCGTAGCTCTTGCCCTTCAGTTCTGGGAGCCACTTAGTAGTATGTCTTTGCACCTTTTCCAGTTTATTGATGTGCTTCTTAAGATATGGACACCACACAACCGCTGCATATTCTAGCTTTGGCCTAGCAAAAGTCGTGAACAATTTCTTTAGTATTTTGCCATCCATGTATTTAATAGCAATTCTGAAGTTAGAAAGCATGGCACAGGCTCCTCGCACAACGTTCATTATGTGGTCCTCAGGATATAGTTTTCTATCTAGAACCACCCCTAGATCTCTTTCTTTATCAGAATTCTTTAAGGATTTCTCACATAATTTATAGGTTGTGTGGGGATCTATGTTCACCTATTCCACATTCCATGTGTGCACCTGACGGAAGACTGAACCCCATCGCCCATTGTTAGCTTGGTGAGAACTGGTCATAAAGCCCCAGCCAAGAGACGACACATCCGTGAACACATTACGCGAGGACTCGGATAGGCGCCAAGGCACTAAACCCCCCCCCCCCCCCCCGCCAAAAAAAAAAAACAGAGAGAAAGCTGGCGACGCAGCAGCCGATGCAGGGCACCCAAAGGCCGAACTCGGCAGTTGTGAGTGAAGCGGAAGGGACGTCCCCAAAGGAACCAGAACAGCCGATGAAGCCAAACCCGACTCGGCGGATAGATCATCACGACAAAGTTCAGGCTCCCGTACAAACCCTCGAGCAACTGCCAGGTGACCAGTGAGCCCCCAGAAACAGGCAAAGGAGGGATTGCAGCCAAAGCAGAGACTCCGGAGGAAGAGACAAGGAAGCGGTCCGAGAGTCCCACACAAGACCCAACCAAGACCGAACCTGAGAGGCAACTAGATGAGACTTCTTCCAGTTCACCAGGAACCCGAACCCAACGAGCTGGGAAAGACCAAATCCCTGGCAAGCAGAAACACGGACTGGCTGGGAGCCCACACCAGCCAGTTGTCGAAGTAGGCCAGAACCCGAACCCCTAAGAGACGCAGACGGCCCACTATGGCCAGGGCAAGGCATGTAAAAATGCAAAGTGCCAGATTCGAGCCAAAACAAAGACAATGAAAGCTGTAACCCTGACATCCTACAACAAAACAGAGCCAGTCCCTGAACACCGGAAAAATCGTGACGTGCGAATAAGCTGGACCTGGGACAGAGTAGTCATCCGAAAGGAGAGGCAATTGACCCAGGGGGTTCAGACGGGACAAGCCCAGAACGAACCGCAGGTCTGCACAGTCCCGTTTCAGGACTGGAAACACAACAGGAAACCCACCTGAGGGATGTCGTCTTTTCGACCACGCCCGAGCGCACCCACTCCGAGATATCTCGACAGCGCAAGAGAAAAGGCCTGCCCCACCAGCCCCAAACTTCCCTGAAGGAGGAGGGGCCACCCAACGCCACTGCAGGCTGCTCGAAACGATCCGAAAGACCCACAAATCGTGGGACCAGGCGTGAGGAAACAGAGCAAGCCTCCCCCCCCCACCCCCCCATCACCCCATCACCCCATCAATGGGATGAACCACAAAAGGGCCAATGCCCCTTACGAGAACCCAACCTTCACACAGAGCGATCACCATGCTGACCAGAAAAAAGCGGGTCCAAAGGCAGCGCCAGCCCCGAAACCGGCACTAATGGCCTATTACAACAGGAGGAACCTCGAGCCTTGGCACAACCTCTCTGGGAAGACTCACAAGGGCCCTTCCCAGAGAACCAACACGTCCAACATAGGACAACTGGAAGATGCCGCCTGCAGATACTGCCCAACCACAGAATCCGCAAACAGCAAGGGGACAAACAGGCAATGAAAACCTAAGAGCCAGGGCCCAAGCAAATTCCAATGAGGACGCGAGCACCGCCTGCTGACACGCAGGGCGAGAAGCAAAGAACTGAGACACCCATCCTGTAGGATCGGTGTGAAGAGCTTCAACAGGGCAGATGATGCACGCTCCGCCGAGACCAAGGTACTAGACCCAGAAACAGCTCCAAGTGCCTCCACTTCCTCCTCAAGCCAATCCGAGGACAGTTCCAAGAGGGAACGAAATGTAGGACCAAAGCCAACAGACCACGACACGCAAGTCCTCAGCAGCCAGTGCAGCCGAAAGGGTGGAAACCTGCATTCATTGAGGTGCTCAAACTCGCCTCACCCCCAGGTAAATCTGGACCACTGTCAGAGCCTCACGCCATTCAAGGCTGAGGACTGACAGAACGTATGGCATGCTTTCAACGAAAAAACAGGGCAGTCCGCAAGCTAGGACAACTCTAGAACTCCTGCAGGTCACGCAGGAAGTAAGCCACAATGGCCTCCTGCACTTCATGAGGCGGGATGCGGGAAGCCGAAAATCTCCGGAAGGATGGGACCAACGGACCTGAATGGACACAGAACCGAACCCAGGGAGGGGCAGACACCAAATCCAACTCGTATGCGGAAGAGGGAAAGGAAAACCCCACCCCCTATAGCAACAAGCCTCGCTCAGAGGGTACAAAAACCCAAGCGGGGTCCAACGTGGCCCAAGGTCCCCCAAGTCAACCCCTTCTAGTCCCGGGAACCCCCACAGCAGGACCCAGGACCAATCCATCCCCCAAAGCCCCTGCCTTAAAAGAAGAAGCCGGAAGGAAGGGGGCCCACTGGTCTGACCCAGACGCTTTGGCAGGAGGAACCGGCTCAAATGCCTCCATCGCCACCCCAGAAGGGGTGTCCCCTGAGGCTGCCAGAGTCTCGAAACCAACTAAACCTTGTCCCGACTCCGAAACCCTCAGACGATTCTAGCCGGAAGCAGGGGGGGGGGGGGAGGAGGACGAGGATGAACCACAGCTGAGGAAGGATGAGGGGGCACGGACTGAACCAAAGTCGAAGCGACTAACACCCTAAGTCCGGGTCCTTATAACTAAAACAGGGCAGCCTTGGGGCTTCTGGGCCAGTAACCAACCCATCGCGCTGCAGTAACCTAAAACGAGAGTGCAATGCCTGAGCTGCCTGTACCCGAATACAATCATCAGTGGACTTGGTGTACCGAGTCACAAACAAGCAACAAACTCGCACGACTTTGGGTTGAAGGTGTCACCGACCCAGCAGGCAGCATGACGGCGGCAGGAACATCGAAGATCACCCAGAGGCAAGGGAACCGAGCAACCCTCAAACTCGCACAAGGTGAGGAGGCTGGGGACCCAGGAGTCACATCCATCGGACCCACATGCCCCCCATGGGGATTCCCAGGGTGCTGAGATGGAACTCACGCTCAGGGAAGGACCAGGCAAGGTACTGCTAACCGGCGCCCAAGAGTACGAACAAACTGCTAAGTTGCACGCCTGAGACATGTACACTCACGGGGGCCTAGCGGGGGACCACCAAGACAATTGGGGTAATACCAAAATCAAGGGGCAAACCCCCACCAGGCAAAAAAACAAAAACAATAGAAAAACCCCGCAAGAGAACAACGTACCCAGGTGGAACAGAGCCGGCCGCTATGAGAGGTGATAACTAGCAGTACAGTACCCTGTGCCCCAACCAGTGCAAACTACCCCTACCCAAAGGCAAACAAGGGTGCATGACACACCCCAGCACACTAAGGGCGGTAAGTCACCGAGCAGCAAAAGACCAAGCAGAGGTAGATCCCAAGGCGACTTGTGGAAGGTGGCCCCAAGCCCCAAGGGCAGTACTTACAGGGTACCTAGAGAAGGGAACCCCAGGCGCATGCAGCCCGAGTATTTGTGATATTACTTCTGGCTCACCACCACCAAGAAAAAGCACCACATCAAAAAACCAGCGTTGAATGTAATGAAACGCCATTTTCTGGGTGAGGCCCGGAGGCTCCCCGGAGCTTTACAAGGGTAATATGCTAATGTCAGACTTTGGCATCAGTCATGTGTATGGAGTTCTAGGGCCTACCGGGGACCACGGCCAGAACCGGGCCCCCTCAGAGAGGCAAGGGGAGCAATGGTCTATAGAATCCCCCGTGTGGTTGGAAGCATTCTATGTCTGCCATCGACCGGGTCAAGCATCCAGAAAGGTAAGCATTCCAAAACAAACCCCTATTCTGGTGAAAATTGCTACCTAAAACCGAACTAGTGGATAGAACTCTTCAACAGAAAAACAAGCAAACTAGTATGACGTCATAAGTCACTGCGCTGCTGTCTGCACAGCTCCCCCCTCCCTGGGAGGGGGAAGGGGAAGCCCCAGACCTCCCATGCCGGCTATCCACCCATTAGTTCTGATGCTGGATGTCAAAACATGCGAAGAACCGCCGACCGGAGGAAGGGAGGGTTGCCGGGGAGCCTCCGGGTCTCACCCAGAAAATGGCGTTTCATTACATTCAACGCTGGTTTTCTGGGGGGAGCCCCGTCGGCTCTCCGGAGCCAACTACCCACAGAGGAAGGTCAAAGGGACGGAACCGGGAGGCGGATACCATGCCCCCCCCCACAGAAGTGAGACAACCGGCTGCAAACACCAACCCAAGGCGCCACAGTCCCGAAAAGTCCCGGAAACAACGAGCAGCAAGGCCCCCATATGAACACCAAACATCCATGCCCGAAAAACCGCAAGGACACGTCACCCAGACGGCAGTGAGAGCAGCGAAGCCACGAACGCCACGGGCATGAGGGAAGAACACAGGCAGCTTAGCTGCAAGACCACGGCTGACAACCCGGGACACCATCACCCGCGAACCGGGAAGAACAGAACAAGATCAACGCAAAACGCGCTCCGGACACAGATGCCGTGGCACGCAAACAACAGCGGAGGGTCGCCACTGAACACAAAACACGACAAATCCCCGGCCCGGCCAACAAAACACCAACAAACCAAGGACCCCTCCAGAACGCAGCAGTCCCACCCCGCGCCAAAAAAGATGGAGACTGCTGCCACCGAACAACTAAAACCGAAGGAACAAGAAAACTCGGCAACCCGACCCCCAAAGGCAAATGCCAAAAGGAAAAAGAGCCGACGAAAAAACACACCGGAACCGAAGGGGCACTACCAACCGAGGAGAAGACAGAGCATGCTGACCAGAGACCAGGGCGGTGCAAGCGGAGCACGAAAAGGCCGGAGGTGAAAAGACACACGAGACAGCTTACTAACGGTGCAGAAGCAACACCAAGACTGAAAGCAAGCCGAAGCAGCTTCGCCAGCGCCACACGAAAAGAGGCGACAGTATGTGGCAAGACGACGGCCCCCAACCCCCACCAGAAAACCAAGCCGACGCTAACAAGAGTAATCACCTAAGAAGGGACAGGAAAAGGAAGGACCGCCAAAATACCCCATACTGCCGCCAAGAGAAGCACGCAGGTGGGACACCTACCACAACGCCACCCGACCACCAACCGGAGGCGAGATCGCGAGGCAAAACGTAAGCAGCCCCGACAAGGCCCCTCTGAGCCCAGGAAAAGGCGGAGCCGCGGGAAGATTTCGGGCGCGACCACCGAAACCCAGGCGGCACAAGGAGATGGAACGTCTGACGAACAGAAAAACGCCCCAAAGCAAGCAAGCCCACCAGAAGTTCAGAAACGACGGATCTGACGCGAGACATTGCAAGACCCCAAAAACCAACTGGCAGGGTCAGTTAGTTTAGGTCATTTATTATGCACCCCATACCCATCTAGTGGGCAGTAGTGGAAAGAGTTACAGAGGCACATAATGGGCTCAGGGACTGAACCCCACAATTCAATTAGCTAAGCAAGTTACAATCTGGAGGAGCTAGTTACAAAATTCATGTCGTCATATCAACAACGGGTCCGAGATCGACCTTAAGTACAGGTTCTAAATGAAGCAACCGACATATGTGAAGAACTAGTGTCAATTTGTACGGTTGTCCTGCACACCGCCCCCATCCAGTGGGCAGCGGTGGAGGTTACAATCACTCAGTTACTACCTACGGTTAGCAAACTGTGGACCGGCAGGGCAAGCTAGGAAACCAAAGAAGGCGGAAGGGCTGCCGCCAGAACAGTACCCGAACTAAGGGGTACGAGCAACTGCAATAGACCGAGACAAAGAAGCACACCACAGGACACAGGCTGAAAAAATGCCCAAGAAGCCAAGGAACACGCAGAACACCCCTGCTGCAGAAGAGGCAGGATGAAAGAGCAGAGGCACAAAAACCCCAGGAAAACAGCAGCAAAGTGCCACACCACAACCGTACACAGGAACAAGGACACGCCACCGCGAAACACTGTACCAATGCACACGTGCAGTAGCAGCAACAGGCACCACCACAACATGCAACATGTAAATAGCAACTCGCATCTGCAAAGTCAGAGAACGGAGCAGACAGACCCCAGACAGGGCCAACGGAGACACGACAAAACCCAGCAGGCCCAGAAACCTGCACACCAGGCGACCGACGGCGGAAAAACCCCGCACGATACCTGCTGGATGGGGTACTGGGAGCTCATTTACACCCCAAGCCCGGCCTGAGGCCAGGCGAGACCGGCCAGAGGGTGGCCCACCAGGCAGCTGCTAGGAGCAGCCCACATACCCCCTCAACCAGGATGGGCCGGAACTTCTATTTGAAAACAGGCTAGAGCGCCCGGAAGTCCTCGGACGTACCAGCAATAAGGCATATGCTTGCAAGTAGGTCGTGTAACAACCTGCAGACCTCTGATGGTTATACAGTGTTCCCAAATTGTGCCTATAGCACCACTGCACTCCACTGGTACTATCCCGCAAGTTCTACAAGATAGGCGGGACCCAAGAGCCAGAGCTCAAACCCTGCGAGCACAGCCAGGAGCCTCACCAGGTGAGTACAGAACCAACCCCACAACCCCCACACCTCACAACATGAATAAAGGTGGGTCCCCTGAATGACTCTAGCATGGGTTGGACATGCACATAAGGGGGACAGGAAGGGTTGAAAGAGGGACAGTCACTGGTGTGCGAACGGTCTCAGTCTCTAACAAAAATAGACCTAAATAAAGACAGGTATATAAACAACACCTCATCCAGCGCCCAGCCAAAAGACGCCAGACCGCAGAAACTCACCTGGCAAATGGTGGAACGAATGTGACATGACTCAACCGTGCCCAGAAGAACCTGGGAGCACCGCCAGAGCCGGACCCGCAGGAGAGCAGGGTAGAGGCGAAGGAGGCAGCCCACACCCACGACAGGGAAAACCGCGGCGTCCCCCCCACAACTGGGAACCAGGACACCCCCGGAGCGAAGGGGCACATACCGCAACCAGGGAGAAGAGCGAGAGGCGAAGCACTTGATCAAAAAGGGCGCAAAACACCAGCACTGAAACACACCGCCCAAACCAAAACAAACCACGGCGCATGTGCATGACACGCTGGCCGAACCACACAACCCTCTCTGCGGGAGGGCGCCAACCAGGACTACTGCACTAGAAAAGTAGTCAAAAGAGGAAGCAGGAACAATAAAACCAACCAACGAAGCAAAGACAGCCCAAAAAGGAACCCAATAGGGCCACAAGTAGCCCAACAGGGCGACAAGTAGCCCAAAACGGCGACAAGGACAAAGAGCCGACAGACGTTCCAATAATGCGGGAAGTAGCGAAAAACCTTCCCAAGCCCTCGAGAACACAGAAGCCAACACTAGTCCCGAAGGCACACAAAGGCGCAGGCGCACCCAAGACCAGAAGTCACGTAGAACCCCAAGAACGGGGAAACATGACGAAAACACCGTCCCAAAAAAGGGTGGGAGGAAACATCCACCCACAGGACGGAACCAACCAACTCAAAGGCCAAGGAACCGAGCCCGGGGAGGGGCCGACGCCCAACAGCACATACGGCGAGTGGGGAGGAAAGACCCCACTCTGCATAACCACAAGCCCCGCCTAGAGGAGGATAAAAACCCCCATGGGGTCCAACGGGCCAAGGCCCCCCAAGTCAGCCCCTCCCCAGCCCCGGGGCCGAGCCGTTCCCCCAAAGCCCTGGGCGTACCAGAAAACCGGAGCAGCCGTGAAAACACTAAGGAAGGGAGCCCACTGGCAGACTCTTACAACACGGCTGGAGGAACAGGCTCAAATGCCCCCGTCACTACCCCGGAAGGGGAACTCCCCGAGACTGCCAGAGTCTCAACACCATCAAAACCCCACCCCGAACCTACAGACAGGAATGAACTGGATGCAGGCAGGAAGGGGGATCCAGGGGAAAGACAAGGGGGCGTGGATGGAACCGAAGCAACCAATACCCCCAAGTCCCAACACAAACCAAAACGGGGCAGCCCCGGGGCTTCCGGGGAGTAAACCACGAGAACGTTGCCACCACCAAGGCTCAAAGTGCAACGCCCCTGCTGCCCGCACCCGCTTAGTCAGCACAACCGGGTAACCAAGCCACAACGAGCAACCAAACTCGCAGGACTCCGGGTCGAAGGTGTCACCGACCCCACAGGTGGCAGACGGAGGCAAAACAGAGAGTCACTCAGAGACAGAGGGTGAGAGGAACCCTCAAACTCGCTGGAAGCGAGGGGGGACTCTGGGGTCACATCCATCGGACCCACGCGCCCCCAGGGGTTTCCCAGGGTCCTGAGTGTTTACTATAAGAGGACTCGCGCTCAGGTAATCCCAGGCAGGGTACTGCTAACCGGCACCCAAAGCTACCAAACAACTTTCTAAGAGCTGAACCCTCGGGACGTGTACACTCACGGGGACCTAGCAGGGGGTACCACCAGAAAATACTCAGAACACAAGGGACACAAGGGGCAAGAACGAAGACAGGCCCCCACCAGGTAGATAAACAAAAGAAAAAGAAAACCCCGCAAGAGGACAACGTACCCAAGCGGAACAGAGCCGGCCGCCATGATTGGTAAGGACAAGCTGCACAGTACCCTGTGCCCCACCAGTGCAAAAACTGCCCCTTACTCTAAGGCAAACAAGGGAGACAGAACACACGAGCACACGAAGAGCGGCCGAAAACCAAGCAGTAAACGGCCTAGCAGGGACAGGACCCAAGGAACCTGTGGAAGGTGGCCCCAAGGGCAGTACTTACAGGGCACCTAGGGAAGGGAACCCTAGGAGCATGCAGCCCGAGTACTGGAAAAATCACTCCCGGCTCACGCACCACCTAGAAAACAGACACCACACTCTAGGTACAGTGCTGAAACAACCACTTGAGCCGGAACACATAACCGGTGCCTATAGCATCAGCCGAAGAACTGATGGGTGGATAGCCGTGACGTGTGACGTCATACTAGTTTGCTTTTTTTCTGTTGAAGAGTTCTAGCCACTAGTTTGGTTTTAGGTAGCAATTTTCACCAGAATAGGGGTTTGTTTTGGAATGCTTACCTTTCTGGATGCTTGACCCAGTCGATGGCAGACATAGAATGCTTCCAAGCACACAGGGGTTTCTATAGGCCATTCCTCCCCTTGCCTCTCTGAGGGGGCCAGGTTCTGGCCGTGGTCCCCGGTAGGCCCTAGAACTAGGGGTGACAGGTAAGCTTCTAACATGGATGAAAAATTTTGTGACTGATAGAAAAATGAGGGCAGTGATCAGAGGCAAGTATCGGACTGGAGAAATGTCACAAGCGGAGTACCACAGGGTTCAGTTCTTGCACCAGTGATGTTTATTGTCTACATAAATGATCTACCAGTTGGTATACAGAATTATATGAACATGTTTGCTGATGATGCTAAGATAATAGGAAGGATAAGAAACTTAGATGATTGTCATGCCCTTCAAGATGACCTGGACAAAATAAGTACATGGAGCGCCACTTGGCAAATGAATTCAATGTTAATAAATGCCATGTTATGGAATGTGGAATAGGAGAACATAGACCCCACACAACCTATATATTATGTGAGAAATCTTTAAAGAATTCTGATAAAGAAAGAGATCTAGGGTGGTTCTAGATAGAAAACTATCACCTGAGGACCACATAAAGAATATTGTGCGAGGAGCCTATGCCACGCTTTCAACTTCAGAATTGCGTTTAAATACATGGATGGCGATATACTAAAGAAATTGTTCATGACTTTTGTTAGGCCAAAGCTAGAATATGCAGCGGTTGTGTGGTGCCCATATCTTAACCTCAAACCGCTAGGGGCCCAAATGGAATTCACACACACAGGCGCAACAAAAAAAAAATCCAAAAATTCTTTCGTCTTATAGAATTGTTTATTTTTGTTCCCTGATCACGGAAAAAATAACAAAAAAATCGTAGGTAGCATATTTTAGCCGCAGTAGGGTAGNCATACTATCATGGAAGAGGAGCCACCACATCTATGGATCATCCAATAAAATCAGCAGACTTCTAGATGTTACTACTGCTCGGTTTAAACTCTGTTACAAGTATCTCTGGGAATTCTCATTATCTGCTGATGTAGACCTGACCAAATGTAAACTGTGTCAACAAAATTATTCGCACACCCTCCGTCACTATGTGATGGAGTGCGAAAAGATACACCAATTTAGAGACAATTCTATAACCAATGTTCCAGCGATGTGTAAATATTTCATTCAAAATTATCTGCTACCAGAAATTTTAGCCAAATATCCCCAGATTGCTAACTGTAGGTAGTAACTAAGTGATTGTAACCTATCCACCGATGCCCACTGGATGGGGGGCAGTGTGCAGGACAAACATATAAATTGTGACACTAGCTCTCCACACAAGTCAGTTGCTTAATTTAGAACCTGTACTTGAGGTCAATCTCGAACCCATTGTTGATGTGACGACTTATATTGAATTTTGTAACTAGCTCATCAAGATTGTAACTTGTTTAGCTAAATGAATTGTGGGGTTCAGTCCCTGAGCCCATTATGTGCCTCTGTATCCCTTTCCACTACCGCCCACAAGATGGGTATGGGGTGCATAATAAATGAACTAAACTAAACTGTTATTGTCTGCATTCACCATACCAGCTTAGTTCAGCTCTCAGTAGTAATATTTTAACCAGAATAAGGGTTTATTTTGGGGTGCTTACCTTTCTGGGTTTCTGACCTGGTCGATGGCAGATATAGAATGCTTCCAATCACACAGGGAGGGGTTTCTATAGGCCATTTTAGGCCAGTAGGCCTAGAACTCCATGTACATCGACTGATGCCAGGGTCCAATACATTCATATCAGCCTCGAATAGCTCTGAGAGCCAAAGGGGCTAGCCCCAGTAAGGTTAAGGGGCTTGGTGATTGGGGAGATTTTCCAAAAATTGATAAATAGTGAAAATATTCAGTGCACTTGCCTGTTATATGGCATCACTGTTGTAAAAGTTTTATTCAAATGTTAAAAAATGAATTTTTTGATGAAAAAATTTCCAATTACATCCAACCCGCACAACGGAATACCTTCTCTGTCGCATCGCCGCACTGTCGCTTGATTTCTAATAATCGGGTTTTTCGAATAAACATCGGAAATATAGACATAAATAATAGTAATTTTGTCAATTGGCAACCGTCCAGCATCTCATGGGCACCACAATCTCAGCTCAGGGAGTGGCTTTGTACCTTCGATCGAGGGAGGGTGTGTTACTCGTTAGTGTGTCGTGGCATATCACGCCGTTTCATCGCTGTATTCACAATGCCCCCCATGTTGAAGAACCGGAGAACAATACAGGCAAAAGCACTATATGCCTCACAGGTGCGAAAAAGATTACATAAAGCCAGGGAGGAGGTACGCAAGTGCATGACTGGTGTGTTGCCGGCCTCTTCAAAACCCGCACAGTCGCCGCCGCCTCCCTCACCAACATCGCCACCTCCTCACAGTTGCTCCCATTTGTGTAACACAAGCTCGTCACAAGTGCCTAACGATGTCTTGTTACCAGGGCCACACAGTCTTTGCAGTTGCTCCGCACCACCCCTGGCAGTGCAACATATAATGGGGTAATACCAGGCTCTTCCCCGTCATCTCCGCATGCCAAGAAATACGTCAAAATATAAACTAAAAAACACTAACAGTGCCAAGAAGACCCTGCAACTGATAAAAAGCCCCTATGAAAGTGTTATGGAGCCTCAAAAGAAACCAAATATTGGAGAACATAGTTGTGATAATGAAGACGAGATGCTCTTTATCCATAAATCTGATTTGTTGAACTATGTTGAAAATAGCATTTTGTATTATTTCTGTCACCAACATAGGTTGAGGTTCACCATCAACAATTCAGCACATGATTTGAATATTCAAAAGAAGTGTCGTGATTGTGTGAAAAGTATATCAAAAAAGGAAGTAACAATAAGTAAGATACAATGAAAAGGCCAGCATCGAACATATTGAAACGCCATTTTCTGGGCGAGACCAAAAGGCTCCCCGGAAGTATCCAGCCTGATATGGATATATTAGACTTTGGCATCAGTCAATGCAAATGGAGTTCTAGGCCTACCAGGGACCACGAGCCAGAATCTGGCCTCCGCAGAGAGGCACATGGAGCAATGGCCTATATTAGCCCCCATGTAGTTGGAAGCATTCTGTATTCACCTGGTTGTGCTTGCAGGGGTTGAGCTTTGCTCTTTCGACCTGACTCTCAACTGTCAATCAACTAACTATTAAATAATTTTTGTTTCTACCCCCTACCCCAGGAAGCAGCTCTAACAAATGTCTAACTCCAAGGTACCTATTTAATGTTAGGTAACAGGGGCATTGAGGGTGAAAGAAACTTTGCCCATTAGTTTTTGCCTGGTACGGGAATCGAACCCGGGCCACAAAATTACGAGTCCTGCGCGCTGTCCACTCAGCTATCAGACCCCCTATCTGTCTGTCATCAACCGGGTCAGGCACCCAGAAAGGTAAGCGCCCCAAAACAAACCCCTATTCTGGTGAAAATATTCCTACCTACCGAAAGCTGAACTGGAGGACAGAACTCCCCAATTGAAAACTAGCAAACTAGCATGTCAACACGTCGTAGTGCCACTTGTCTGCGCAACCCTCCCCTCCCTGGAAGGGGAAGCCCCAGTCCCTCATGCCAGCTAACCACCCTTCAGTTCTTAGAGTGAATTTCAAAACACGCAAAAAACTGCCTACCAAAGGGAGGGAGGGTTGCCTCTGGGGAGCCTTTGGGTCTTACCCAGAAAATGACGTTTCATTACATTCAACGCTGGTTTCTGGGGGGAGCCCCTTCGGCTTCCCAGAGCTACTTACCCAAAGACAAAATAGAGAGGACTCACCCGGGAGACGGTCTGCATTCGCCCCCTCAACGTGAAGTCGGGACAACTGGCTGCAACCATCGACCCAATGCAACACAGGCCTGGCCAGGTCCCGGAACACTGACCAGGTAGTGAGTGGAAAGGACCCTGTTCGACCTCCAAAAACCACGAGCCCGACTGTCAGCTCAAGACATGTTACCGAAGATGGCAGCCAATGCAGTGAACTTACGAACGTCGTGGGCATGAGGATAGACCTCGTAACTGACTGGCTGGACCAAATAACCTGGTGGACGACCTGGGAGACCCGAACCCTGGAACAAAACCGACGAACAGCCACAACAGGATACAACACATGATGCACCCCCGGCCTGACCAACCAAGCATCAACAATGCCAAGGACCCGTCTGTAAAGCAGCAGTCTCATTCTTTGCCAGAAAAGAAAGAGATGGAGGAAACCAAACAAACCTATCACCAGGACAAAAATAGCAGAAACCCCTGTGCCAGAGGAGAGCATGAAGCTCCCAGACCCAACCTCCAGAGGCCAATGCCAACAGGAAAAGAGCCTTAGAGAAACAATCGTGAGCCCAAGGGGCCACTACAAACTGAGGGAAAGAGAGATAAGAGAGCACCCGGTCCAAAGACCAGGATGGCACAGGCAGCGCATGAGCAGGCCAGAGATGAAGCAATGCATGAGACAGCTTGCAAAATGGCGCAAAAGTAACATCAATGCCAAATGCAAGCAGCAGCGCCTCCGCCAGCCCCGCACGATACGAGGTAACAGTATTCAGCATAAGATGACGGTCCTGAAAGAACTACGAGAGAAAGGACAAGACAACCCTATCAGAAACCAAAGTCAACCTACGAAGGGACAAGAAGAAATGGAAAGACCACCAGGAAACTTCATACTGCCGCTGAGACGAAGCACACAGGAGGGACACCATCAATGAAGCCACTTGCTCACCATACAAGTGGTGATCGAGTCAAGTCAGAAAGACCTGAGGTAAATACTCAAGAAGAACATCAAACCATCCACATAACGGACACGGTTCTATCTGCTGAAATAGGCGGAGCCGAGAGATCACCCCCGTGTAACACCCATGAGCCCCCTCCCCTAGAGTTAATACCCAGGGAAGCCTTCTCCAAGAGGTCAGCCCAGATGACCTCTGGATCATCTTGTATGTTGATTAAAAATTCCTGGGTTAGTCTTAGTTAGCTAGTTTCAAGTATGTAATATTTCATGATACTCTTGTCAAACATTGTAATGGAATTAGACCCCAGATTCTTATGTGTAAACATCCATGGATCTCCCCCTTTTAACCAGGTTCGAGATCAGTCACACCAGTAATTAATAGTTCCTTTCTTGAAGAGAGTATGGTGAATGGCAAACTTAATGGGAAAATTTCTTGAGTCTTTGTGCATGTGTGGCCCGACCTCTTGTATCTTCGATGTAGGTAGCAACAGCAAATCTCCCCCCTCCCCCCTTTTTTGTGTGTATATATGGTCCTGTAGGAGAGGTAGCAAGAGAGTGCCGGACACCAGGGTCCAAAGTGGGTCTGTGAAGAACATCACACAGCCAGGGAGAGACAGAGTGAATCCACTGGATGGAGAGACAGAGGTCTTAAGGTAAAGTGTGATCTCTGAGGGTTTTGTTCCATGTCTAAATTTCTTAACTATTGGCCAGTGTGTTAGAGTAGGATTTATAGTTGGTGAATTTCATAATTTGTTCTAAATAAACTCATGTTAAACTTTCCGTCTGTGACATTTGTTGGATCCTCTTAGCCTCTGGATATAGTTTGCTAACAACCGTCCCAGAATTAATGACAGTTAAAGAAAAAAGGACTCATCAAGTCAAGCAGAAAAAAAGGACTCATCAAGTCAAGCAATGTTTCTTGCCTTGTTGCTTAATATAGTTAATGGACAAGGCAGATGGTGGCAGCGTAGTTAATCCTGTGTAGCATTTCCTTGGAAGGGTACCTTTGGTTCCGGTGTAACCATCATATGTCAGCTCATATTACGTTAAATATAAATACAGTGTTCAAGAACAGTATTACCAAGTGCAATTGGCAGGAAGTATTACTCAGTATATATATATATATTAGTACTCCTCAGGCTACTCTCTATTCCCACTTACTCTCCCCTCCTGCTCCTTCCTACCCCTCCTAACTATCCTCTTTCTCCTACTCTACCTCTCCTACCTTCACGCTTCCCGTGCTCCCCTCGTTTTCTGATTGAGCATAAAAAAATAACATGATGTTTAACAGTGATAAATTCCAGGTACTCAGGTACGGTAACAATGAGGACCTTAAACATAATACAGGGTATAAAACACAATCTAATGTACCCATAGTAGGAAAACAGCATGTAGAGGATTTGGGAATAATGATGTCTGACGACCTAACGTTTAGGGAGCATAACCAAGCAAATATTGCGACAGCCAGAAAATGATAGGATGGATTACAAGAACTTTCAAATCCAGGGATCCCATCACAATGGTTGTACTCTTCAAGTCACTTGTGCTGTCCCGTACTGAGTACTGTTCAGTACTGTTCAGTACTCACTTCCCCCTTCATAGCAGGAGAGATTGCTGAAATAGAGGGAATACAGAGAACATATACGGCACGCATAGACGAGATACAGCACCTAAATTATTGGGATCGTCTCAAAGCCCTCCAAATGTACTCACTACAAAGAAGACGAGAGAGAGATCAAATAATATACACCTGGAAGATACTGGAGGGCCAAGTACCAAATCTACACAGTAAAATAACAACGTACTGGATTGAACGATATGGAAGAAAATGCAGAATAGAACCAGTGAAGAGCAGGGGGTGCCATAGGCACAAATCAGAGGTCCACGGTTGTTCAACACCCTCCCAGCAAGCATAAGAAATATTGCCGGAACAACCGTGGACATCTTCAAGAGGAAACTAGATTTATTCCTCCAAGGAGTTCCGGACCAACCGGGCTGTGGTGGGTATGTGGGCCTTGTGGGCCGCTCCAAGCAACAGCCTAGTGGACCAAACTCTCACAAGTCAAGCCTGGCCTCGGGCCGGGCTTGGGGAGTAGAAGAACTCCCAGAACCCCATCAACCAGGTATCAACCAGGTACCAGATGTTCCTGCAAGCTGGCAGGATGTTCCTGCAAGCTGGCAGGATGTTCCTGCAGGCTGGCAGGAAACATCTAGAGGATGTTTGCCAGATATCTTAATAATCAGCTAGGAACAATTAAGGACTTTTATAAAGGGATCAGGACTTCAGATATTGGTGAGTACAAACAAAATACGGTCGCATTTACACTATGAACCTGTCGATTTTTTCCCTAGAGTTTTCATACATTTTTGTAATTTTTTTTTTTTTAATTTCTAGTTTATTTTGCTCTTTATTCTCGTTACGAACTTACATGTTAACTGATGGGGTCTCGTCCCAAGGGGTTCAGAAACCAAGTGGTGCTCTGTATATAATATGTGTATATAGGGTAATAACACTGCAAACAGTATGGGTGGAGGAGAAAGTTTAGTGCGTGTGACCTTGAATGAGTGAGGGAGTCGCCAGCTGTGTGTATAGCGACGACTCTTAGTGTACAGCTTAGTTGTACAGTTGTGGTGAACAAAACATGTTGATTCTTAATATATAACATCTGTATATTTTAAATAAATATAAAACAGGATGGTGGGAGGAAAAAGTGGGCGAGTGAGGCTTGTTGAGGGAGTGGCAGTGAGTGGCGGTCAGTTCTCGTTGCTTTTCGACTCTCAATACCAACTTAGTGGTTTCGTTATGGTGAACAAAACATGCAGACACTTATATATAACCTGTGTATAGAGTGTAATAGCAGCAAACTATTTGTTTATTTTTTATGAACATAATAATTGAATCACTAATATGCTACACACCACACACACACACACACACAACACACACACACACTGTATATACCCATGTACATGTCTGTCCCCATAGCGAACCACGAAGCTAGTATGGTAAGCAAAACAAGAGTGGCTAGCACACACAGTGGAGGCT
>WNGS01001755.1:0-22336 GCA_020271785.1 Procambarus virginalis
CCACACCACCACCCCACACCACCACCTACACCACCACCCACACCACCACCAGACACCACCACCCACACCACCACCCACACCACCACCCACACCACCACCAGACACCACCACCTACACCACCACCCACACCACCACCAGACACCACCACCCACACCACCACCAGACACCACCACCACCCACCACCTACACCACCACCCACACCACCACCAGACACCACCACCTACACCACCACCCCACCACCACCTACACCACCACCCACACCACCACCAGACACCACCACCAGACACCACCCCCCACACCACCACCTACACCACCACCTACACACCAACCAGACACCACCACCTACACCACCACCCACACCACCACCAGACACCACCACCTACACCACCAGACACCACCACCAGACCCACCACCAGACACCACCACCTACACCACCACCCACACCACCACCACACCACCACCCACACCACCACCCACACCACCACAGACACCACCACCTACACCACCACCTACACCACCACCAGACACCACCACCTACACCACCACCAGACACCACCACCTACACCACCACCCACACCCACCAGACACCACCACCTACACCACCAGACCACCACCACCAGACACCACCACCAGACACCACCACCTACACCACCACCTACACCACCACCAGACACCACCACCTACACCACCACCAGACACCACCACCTACACCACCACCTACACCACCACCAGACACACCACCTACACCACCACCTACACCACCACCAGACACCACCACCTACACCACCACCTACACCACCAGACACCACCACCTACACCACCACCAGACACCACCACCTACACCACCACTACACCACCAGACACCACCACCTACACCACCACCAGACACCACCACCTACACCACCACCAGACACCACCACCAGACACCACCACCAGACACCACCACCTACACCACCACCAGACACCACCACCTACACCACCACCTACACCACCACCAGACACCACCACCTACACCACCACCAGACACCACACCTACACCACCACCAGACACCACCACCAGACACCACCACCAGACACCACCACCAGACCCACCACCCACACCACCACCTACACCACCACCTACACCACCACCAGACACCACCACCTACACCACCAGACACCACCACCTACACCACCACCTACACCACCACCAGACACCACCACCTACACCACCACCAGACACCACCACCAGACACCACCACCTACACCACCACCTACACCACCACCAGACACCACCACCACCAGACACCACCTACACCACCACCAGACACCACCACCTACACCACCACCTACACCACCACCAGACACCACCACCACCAGACACCACCTACACCACACAAGACACCACCACCTACACCACCACCAGACACCACCACCTACACCACCACCTACACCACCACCTACACCACCACCAGACACCACCACACCAGACACCACCTACACCACCACCAGACACCACCACCAGACACCACCACCTACACCACCACCTACACCACCAGACACCACCACCTACACCACCACCTACACCACCACCTACACGTGTGGCCTAACCAAAAACATACCAACCTATTGACGCCAATAAGGGTTCAGGATAAGGATTTGGGATGGGACGGTGGGAAGGAATGGTGCCCAACCACTTGTGTGGACGGTCGGGGATTGAACGCCGACCTGCATGACGCCAGACCGTCGCTCTACCCTCCACTCAATGAAAGTGTACTTCATATTAATGTATGTCAAGTCAAGCCCGGCTTGACTTGTGAGAGTGTGAGAGCTTGGTCCACCAGGCTGCTGCTTGGAGCGGCCCGCAGGCCCACATATACCTGGTTGATGGGGTTCTGGGAGTTCTTCTACTGCCCAAGCCCGGCCCGAGGCCAGGCTTGACTTTTGAGAGTTTGGTCCACCAGGCTGTTGCTTGGAGCGGCCCGCAGGCCCACATATACCTGCTTGATGGGGTTCTGGGAGTTGTTCTACTGCCCAAGCCCGGCCCGAGGCCAGGCTTGACTTGTGAGAGTTTGGTCCACCAGGCTGTTGCTTGGAGCGCCACATATACCAGCTTGATGGGGTTCTGGGAGTTGTTGTTCTGCCCATTGCCCCTGCCTACCCAGGTCAAGAAGGCAGGCAAGGACTGCGCTCACTGCTGGTACAATGTCTAGTGAAAGTCTCAGGTCGCATCATTAGTATTCACGACCCGTCCTCCTCTGTCCTCCGCAATATTACTGTTCCAGCAGCTGAAACTTACCACCAGTCATTCAACACATTCAAGTATATTTATGTATCCGTATCCCCACTTAGGGTGGAGGGTAGAGCGACGCATCAGGGGTTGGACATGTATATGAGTGGGATTGGGTGGTTATAAATAGGAGCTGCCTCGTATTATAGGCCTTCTGCAGTTGCCTTTGAACATAAGAACAAAGGTAACTGCAGAAGGCCTATTGGCCCATACGAGGCAGCTCCTATTTATAACCACCCAATCCCACTCATATACATGTCCAACCCTCGCTTGAAACAATCGAGGGACCCCACCTCCACAATGTTACGCGGCAATTGGTTCCACAAATCAACAACCCTGTTACTGAACCAGTATTTACCCAAGTCTTTCCTAAATCTAAACTTATCCAATTTATACCCATTGTTTCGTGTTCTGTCTTGTGTTGATACTTTCAATACCCTATTAATATCCCCTTTGTTATGTCCATTCATCCACTTGTAAACCTCTATCATGTCACCCCTAACTCTTCGCCTTTCCAGTGACTGCAATTTAAGCTTTATTAATCTTTCTTCATATGAAAGATTTCTAATTTGGGGAATTAACTTGGTCATCCTACGCTGGACACGTTCAAGTGAATTTATATCCATTCTATAATATGGCGACCAAAACTGAACTGCATAATCTAAATGGGGCCTAACCAGAGCAAGATATAGCTTGAGAACCACACCAGGTGTCTTGTTACTTACGCTGCGATTAATAAATCCCAGTGTCCGATTTGCCTTATTACGAACATTTATGCATTGATCCTTTTGTTTTAAATTCTTACTAATTATAACTCCCAGATCCCTTTCGCAGTCCGACTTCGCAATCTCAACACCATCTAGCTCGTATCTTGTAACTCAATCATCATTACCTAGCCTCAGAACTTTACATTTATCAGCATTAAACTGCATCTGCCAGTCCTTTGACCATTTCAAAACCCTATCTAGATCAACTTGAAGTGATAGTGAGTCCTCCTCCGAATTAATTTCCCTACCGATTTTCGTATCATCGGCAAATTTGCAAATGTTGCTACTCAAACCTGAATCTAAATCATTTATATATATTATAAACAACAGAGGTCCCAAGACAGAGCCTTGAGGCACTCCACTTACAACATTTTCCCACTCTGACTTGACTCCATTTATACTAACTCTGTTTCCTTTGGTATAGCCATGCCCTAATCCAGCTTAATATAGCACCCCCAATACCATGAGCCTCTATCTTTTTAATCAGTCTTTCATGTGGCACTGTATCGAAAGCTTTGCTAAAGTCAAGGGACACAACATCACAATCCTTACCACTATCAACTGCCTCAACTATGCTAGAATAAAAAGATAAATTTGTTAAACATGAACGGCCATTTATAAAACCATGTTGCGACTCAATTATTAATTTATGTTTTTCAAGATGAAGACGAATTTTATTTGCCATTATAGATTCGAGTAACTTTCCCACAACAGACGTTAGGCTAATTGGTCGATAGTTAGACGCAAGTGATCTATCTCCTTTCTTAATGGAGACAAATACTGGTTACCGAACCAGTATTTACCGAACCAGACTACACAACACTCACAACACCCCCATAGACAGTGCTGCCAGGTGCCAGGAGTGCCACCGCCATCATCTTACCTGAAAGCAAGACAATTAATTATTAGTACAAGCACAATACCTGTGGACATTTACCTTAATACCTGCAGGGGGGGAGGGGAGATAAATAGGCCTAAGTCATTTGAGTTGTAAGTAATGTGATAATTTCGTAAAATAATCTTGCCAGCATTGAATGTAATCCATAAAAGGGGGATTGGGGGGGGGGGTTCTTAAATTGTTTATAATGAAATATAATGTTTACCTCGACACACAGATGTACGGTTTCTGACCCAATCAACACTGGCAGACCCAATCAACATAAGAACAAAGGTAACTGCAGAAGGCCTATTGGCCCATACGAGGCAGCTCCTATTTATAACCACCCAATCCCACTCATATACATGTCCAACCCGCGCTTGAAACAATCAAGGGACCCCACCTCCACGTTACGCGGTAATTGGTTCCACAAATCAACAACCCTGTTACTGAACCAGTATTTAACCAAGTCTTTCCTAAATCTAAACTTATCCAATTTATACCCATTGTTTCGTGTTCTGTCGTGTGTTGATACTTTCAATACCCTATTAATATCCCCTTTGTTATGTCCATTCATCCACTTGTAAACCTCTATCATGTCACCCCTAACTCTTCGCCTTTCCAGTGAATGCAACTTAAGCTTTGTTAATCTTTCTTAAGAACATAAGAACAAAGGCAACTGCAGAAGGCCTATTGGCCCATACGTAAGCTTTTAGGGGTTGATAAATGATAATCTTCTTGTTTGAGGAGCTGTTCACTTGAGACAGTTAAGCAAGTCCCAGCTGTGTCTGGGTACAAGTGACAGCATGAACAACCCAGCGGGTTTTCTTCCTATTGGGGAGTGTTGTACATGCTGCTATGGCGGTGTGTCCACTCACAGGATGAGTGACGCTGCCCAATACTGTCACTATGGCGGTGTGTTCACTCACAGGATGAGTGGCGCTGCCCAATACTGTCACTATGGCAGTGTGTCCACTCACAGGATGAGTGACGCTGCCCAATACTGTCACTATGGCGGTGTGTCCACTCACAGGATGAGTGGCGCTGCCCAATACTGTCACTATGGCGGTGTGTCCACTCACAGGATGAGTGACGCTGCCCAATACTGTCACTATGGCGGTGTGTCCACTCACAGGATGAGTGACGCTGCCAATACTGTCACTATGGCGCGTGTCCACTCACAGGATGAGTGGCGCTGCCCAATACTGTCACTATGGCGGTGTGTCCACTCACAGGATGAGTGGCGCTGCCCAATACTGTCACTATGGCGGTGTGTCCACTCACAAGATGAGTGGCGCTGCCCAATACTGTCACTATGGCGGTGTGTCCACTCACAGGATGAGTGACGCTGCCCATACTGTCACTATGGCGGTGTGTCCACTCACAGGATGAGTGACGCTGCCCAATACTGTCACTATGGCGGTGTGTCCACTCACAGGATGAGTGGCGCTGCCAATACTGTCCACTATGGCGGTGTGTCCACTCACAGGATGAGTGGCGCTGCCCAATACTGTCACTATGGCGGTGTGTCCCACTCACAGGATGAGTTCGCTGCCCAATACTGTCACTATGGTGTGTGTCCACTCACAGGATGAGTGCGCTGCCCAATACTGTCACTATGGTGGTGTGTCCACTCACAGGATGAGTGGCGCTGCCCAATACTGTCACTATGGCGGTGTGTCCACTCACAGGATGAGTGACGCTGCCCCAATACTGTCACTATGGCGGTGTGTCCATCACACAGGATGAGTGGCGCTGCCCAATACTGTCACTATGGCGGTGTGTCCACTCACGAGATGGCGTGCGCTGCCCCAATACTGACTGTCACTATGGCGGTGTGTCCACTCACAGGATGAGTGACGCTGCCCAATACTGTCCTATGGCGGTGTGTCCACTCACAGGATGAGTGACCGGCTGCCCAATACTGTCACTACTATGGCGGTGTGTCCACTCACAGGAGAGTGNATTACGCAAACACCTACGAACCTGGGGCCACATTCACGAAGCAGTTACGCAAGCACCTACGAACCTGGGGCCAGATTCACGAAGGAGTTACGCAAGCACCTACGAACCTGGGATCAGATTCACGAAGGAGTTACGCAAGCACCTACGAACCTGGGATCAGATTCACGAAGGAGTTACGCAAGCACCTACGAACCTGGGATCAGATTCACGAAGGAGTTACGCAAGCACCTACGAACCTGGGATCAGATTCACGAAAGCAGTTACGCAAGCACCTACGAACCTGGGGCCAGATTCACGAAGCAGTTACGCAAGCACTTACGAACCGGGGGCCAGATTCACGAAGCAGTTACGCAAGCACCTACAAACCAGGGGCCAGATTCACGAAGCAGTTACGCAAGCACTTACAAACCTGGGGCCAGATTCACGAAGCAGTTACGCAAGCACCTACAAACCTGGGGCCAGATTCACGAAGCAGTTACGCAAGCACTTACGAACGTGTACATCTTTCCTCAATCTTTGACGGCTTTGGTTACATTTATTAAACAGTTTACAAGCATGAAAACTTGCCAATCAACTGTTGTTATTGTTATAAACAGCCTCCTGGTGCTTCGGAGCTCATTAACTGTTTAATAATTGTAAACAAAGCCGCCAAAGATTGAGAAAAGATGTACAGGTTCGTAAGTGCTTGCGTAACTGCTTCGTGAATCTGAATGGTCTAACCATTCACTCTAACCACTTGGCTTGGTGGTACAGCTTCGTGGTGGAGATAGTTTCATGACTATCCAGGTGGTTGGGACATCATTCCAGCCCTCCAGCCTATCCCAGCGCCGCCTCCTCCTCCTCTCCCAAGTGCCTAGCTTGTCTTAAGGACTTTAGATCAAAGCAATGACGCAAAATCTAAGAATCAAAGCAATGACGCAAAATCTAAGAATCAAAGCAAGGACGCAAAATCTAAGAATCAAAGCAAGGACGTAAAATCTAAGAATCAACGCAATGACGCAAAATCTAAGAATCAAAGCAAGGACGCAAGATCTAAGAATCAAAGCAATGACGTAAGATCTAAGAATCAAAGCAAGGACGCAAAATCTAAGAATCAAAGCAAGGACGCAAGATCTAAGAATCAAAGCAAGGACGCAAAATCTAAGAATCAAAGCAATGACGTAAGATCTAAGAATCAAAGCAATGACGCAAAATCTAAGAATCAAAGCAATGACGTAAGATCTAAGAATCAAAGCAAGGACGCAAGATCTAAGAATCAAAGCAAGGACGCAAGATCTAAGAATCAAAGCAAGGACGCAAGATCTAAGAATCAAAGCAATGACGTAAGATCTAAGAATCAAAGCAAGGACGCAAGATCTAAGAATCAAAGCAAGGACGCAAGATCTAAGAATCAAAGCAAGGACGCAAAATCTAAGTATCAACGCAATGACGCAAAATCTCACTATCAACGCAAGGACGCAAAATCTAAGAATCAAAGCAAGGACGCAAAATCTAAGAATCAAAGCAATGACGCAAAATCTAAGAATCAACGCAATGACGCAAAATCTAAGAATCAAAGCAAGGACGCAAGGTATCCCTGGCATATTTGTACCTGTAAGCAAACAAGCTTTCACTGCCTCCTACCTTGCTTGCTTAGCCAGTGTGTGCAAGCAATCTTGACGTTATCTTGAGATGATTTCGGGGCTTAGCGTCCCCGCGGCCCGGTCCTCGACCAGGCCTCCACACCCCAGGAAGCAGCCCGTAGCAGCTGTCTAACTCCCAGGTACCTATTTACTGCTAGGTGAACAGGAGCATCAGGGTGAAAAAAAAAACATTTTGCCCATTTGTCTCCACCGGGGATCGAACCCGGAACCTCAGGACTACGAATCCGAAGCGCTGTCCACCCAGCTATCAGGTGGATTTCCCTTCTTGATGAGTTATAGAGAATATTAACAGCAGGACCCGGATAGTACTCTTGGAAGGAGGGGGGATAGGGGGAGGAGAGGACCATTCCCCCCCCCCCCGTCCAACCCACATGACCTTAACGAGACGAGAACAAGTTTTGCTCCTATGGTTTTATATACAAATATGCATACCCTAGTCAGCAGACTGGCCCCAAGAGTCAGCAGACTGGCCCCAAGAGCCAGCAGACTGGCCCCAAGAGCCAGCAGACCGGGGGCCCAAGAGCCCGTGTGTGGCCAGCAGACCGGGGGCCCAAGAGCCCGTGTGTGGCCAGCAGACCGGGGGCCCAAGAGCCCGTGTGTGGCCAGCAGACTACAAGCACAAATGTAGATATGATCCAGAGCTCTGCTTCACGTCCCCCCCCCCCCCCCACTAACGTCACGTGACGGCGGGGAAGGGGGTTGAGGGGGAAGGGGGTAGAGGGGGAAGGGGTAGAGGGGGGAAGACCCCACAGCAACGACTGGGCGCCCTTGAAACTTACACTTCCCAATAACTAGTCTTCAACATTCTTAGGCATACCAATCTTACCAGCAAGACTAACACACACACAGTCACCGGTACGAATAATACCTAAGTCTAAGGCCACAAGGAAAAACAAAACACACACGCGCCAATTACCAAGACGTTTAGAGCGAAGTGGAAAAAAACGAAACCTGAGGAATGGGTTTAGTGCCCGGGTGCCCTTGAGAGGTGATTGGTCCTCCACCAGGCAGTTTCCATCTGCAACCACCCTGCCACGGTAAGGGATTCTGAATTGCAATAGCGACACCTTTGATCAACACTGCTGCAACAGGAGGCCTGGTCAAGGACCCGTTCAGCGCCCCGAAATCAGCGCAACGGTAACCGCAAGACATAGACATTCTTCGAGTTCGAGTCGAGTTCGCAAACTTGAGACAAGCAGATGATTGAACAGGACATGCTCGCCAAGACCAAGGTCTAGCGTTTAGACATTCTTCGACTTCGACTCTAGTTCGAGTCGAGTTCGCAAACTTGAGACGAGCAGATGATTGAACAGGACATGCTCGCCAAGACCAAGGTCTGGCGTTTAGACATTCTTCGACTTTGTCTCCGAGTTCGACTCTGAATTCGAGTTCGCAAACTGGAGAGGCGAGCAGATGATTGAACAGGACATGCTCGCTAAGACAGTGATAAGCCAAGGAACACGCCAACGACTGACATTAACTAACCAGTTCGGGGGGTCCAATTAACTTGGGGGGGGGGGTTGCAACATAATTGATGACCACGTCGTCTCTATTATGGAGAGATCAACAGGTTCTCAATTATGCGAGTGACATCTAAATCTGGGCCACTGAACATGCACACACATTACTCCCACCTACACCTGTCAATAGGCCTGGCAGCTGAGTGGACAGCGCTTCGGTTTCGTATTCCTGAGGTTCCGCGTTCGATCCCCGGTGCAGGCGGAAACAAATGGGCAGTTTCTTTCTCCCTGATACTCCTGTTCACCTAGCAGTATATAGGTACCTGGGAATTAGACTTGGTTAGACAGCTGCTACGGGCTGCTTCCTGGAGATGGTGTAACAAAAAGGAGGCCTGGTCGAGGACCGGGTCGCGAGGACGCTAAGCCCCGAAATCATCCCGTGGGCCAAGGACCATACCCATCGTGGGCCAAGACCCGTACCCATCCCGTGGGCCAAGACCCGTACCCATTCCATGGGGCCAAGGCCCGTACCCATTCCTTGGGGCCAAGGCCCGTACCCATTCCATGGGGCCAAGGCCCGTACCCATCCCATGGGGCCAAGGCCCGTACCCATCCCATGGGGCCAAGGCCCGTACCCATCCCATGGGGCCAAGACCCGTACCCATCCCATGGGACCAAGACCCGTACCCATCCCATGGGGCCAAGACCCGTACCCATCCCATGGGGCCAAGACCCGTACCCATCCCATGGGACCAAGACCCGTACCCATCCCATGGGGCCAAGACCCGTACCCATCCCGTGGGGCCAAGACCCGTACCCATCCCATGGGGCCAAGACCCGTACCCATCCCATGGGACCAAGACCCGTACCCATCCCATGGGGCCAAGACCCGTACCCATCCCATGGGACCAAGACCCGTACCCATCCCATGGGACCAAGACCCGTACCCATCCCATGGGGCCAAGACCCGTACCCATCCCATGGGACCAAGACCCGTACCCATCCCATGGGGCCAAGACCCGTACCCATCCCATGGGGCCAAGACCCGTACCCATCCCATGGGGCCAAGACCCGTACCCATTCCATGGGGCCAAGACCCGTACCCATCCCATGGGGCCAAGACCCGTACCCATCCCATGGGACCAAGACCCGTACCCATCCCATGGGGCCAAGACCCGTACCCATTCCATGGGACCAAGACCCGTACCCATTCCATGGGGCCAAGACCCGTACCCATTCCATGGGACCAAGACCCGTACCCATTCCATGGGACCAAGACCCGTACCCATTCCATGGGACCAAGACCCGTACCCATCCCATGGGGCCAAGACCCGTACCCATCCCATGGGGCCAAGACCCGTACCCATTCCATGGGACCAAGACCCGTACCCATTCCATGGGGCCAAGACCCGTACCCATCCCATGGGGCCAAGACCCGTACCCATCCCGTGGGGCCAAGACCCGTACCCATCCCATGGGAGGCGGTGGACAGGGTTATACGGCAAGACGTTGACAAGTTCCATGCGCCGGGTAGCAGAGCAAAACAAAAACAGTGTTGTCCTTGAACACCGACCTCGCTGCTGAAGTCATCAACCTCCTGCACCTCCTCCACCTCCTCAAGTGTCTGACTTCCCTCCCCTTCTCCTCAGCCAGCCAGCACTCTCACTGGTACAACCTGTCAACCACCTGTCAAGCATGACAGCGGACACACCGTTGTACACATTGACGGGAACAAGACGGACAGGCCAAAGGGGACGTTTGAACCCCCCTCCCCCCCCCACCTGACAAGGCATCTAGATATCTTAGATATCAAGACAGTTACTAATTCATTAATTCCACACACAGGCCGGCCAGCTGTAAGGTAACCTGATCTTCGCAACACAATATCTCCAGGAAAACAAATGAATATCTTATCATTTTGATCAAATCCACAAATGCCGTGACGCGGCTTCGAACTTACGTCCGAGAGGCTCCCAGACGCTCAACCTTAATCGGCTGGGATCCTCTCTGACGTAGGTTGGAACCCACGTGGATTTGTTCATTTGATACATCACGCTATTATGATTTCTGTGTGTAATAATTTTTTTTAGACAAGTTTGTTTATTTAGACAAAGGCGAAGAGTTAGGAGTTTACAAGTGGATGAATGGACATAACAAAGGTCATATTAATAGGGTATTAAAAGTATCAACACAAGACAGAACACGAAACAATGGGTATAAATGGGATAAGCTTACATTTAGGAAAGACTTGGGTAAATACAGGTTCAGTAACAGGGTTGTAGATTTGTGGAACCAATTACCGCGTAACGTGGTGGAGGCGGGGTCCCTCGATTGTTTCAAGCGAGGGTTGGACATTTATAGGAGTGGGATTGGGTGGTTATAAATAGGAGCTGCCTCGTATGGGCCAATAGCAGCTGCCTCGTATAGGCCAATAGCCGCTGCCTCGTATGGACCAATAGCAGCTGCCTCGTATGGACCAATAGCAGCTGCCTCGTATGGACCAATAGCAGCTGCCTCGTATGGGCCAATAGCAGCTGCCTCGTATGGACCAATAGCCGCTGCCTCGTATGGACCAATAGCAGCTGCCTCGTATGGACCAATAGCCGCTGCCTCGTATGGGCCAATAGCAGCTGCCTCGTATGGGCCAATAGCAGCTGCCTCGTATGGGCCAATAGCAGCTGCCTCGTATGGGACAATAGCAGCTGCCTCGTATGGGCCAATAGCAGCTGCCTCGTATGGGCCAATAGCAGCTGCCTCGTATGGACCAATAGCAGCTGCCTCGTATGGACCAATAGCAGCTGCCTCGTATGGACCAATAGGAGCTGCCTCGTATGGACCAATGGGCCTTCTGCAGTTACCTTTGTTCTTATGTTCTATGTTCTTATTATGGAGGAAGAGGAGGAGGGAGAGTCAGTAATAGTGAGAATCCGTCTGGGATACAAACATCCATAGAGATACGAAATGGAAACAACAGTTGAACAGCGGAGTTGCAGAATCTGTGATGAGAGTGATGGAGACCACTAGCCACGTAAATGTGAACACACAAGAACAAAGGTAACTGCAGAAGGCCTATTGGCCCATACGAGAAGGATATTGGAAGGATGAGTCTCGTTTTCTGTTTTAGGTCCTCTGGAAGAATCCTTGTTAGGGGTTATCTTGAGATGATTTCGGGGCTTTTTAATGTCCCCGCGGCCCGGTCCTCGACCAGGCCTCCACCCCCAGGAAGCAGCCCGTGACAGCTGACTAACACCCAGGCACCTATTTTACTGCTAAGTAACAGGGGCATAGGGTGAAAGAAACTCTGTCCATTGTTTCTCGCCGGCGCCTGGGATCGAACCCGGGACAACAGGATCATAAGTCCAGCGCGCTGTCCGCTCGGCCGACCGGCTCCCTTGATTTCAAGCGCTCAAATTTTGAAGATTTACTTAATGATTTAACCAAGAAATTATGAGCTTGTGTGGTTTCAGTTCTTAAATGTTTACCACGGATGTTTTTTAGTGGTTTCTCACAACACGTGAGCTGGAGGCTGTCTTATTAAGCAGGCTTTTTGTGTTTTATAATAGGCCTGGCTGACCCAGGATAGGCCTGGGTGGATTAGGACAGGCCTGGGTGGCATAGGATAGGCCTAGGTGGATTAGGATAGGCCTGGGTGGCATAGGATATGCCTAGGTGGATTAGGATAGGCCTGGGTGGCATAGGATAGGCCTAGGTGGATTAGGATAGGCCTGGGTGGCATAGGATAGGCCTGGGTCACCCAGGATAGGCCTGGGTGGATTAGGATAGGCCTGGGTCACCCAGGATAGGCCTGGGTTTATGCTTGCTCTGTCCCCTCTACACTTCTGTAGATTAGTATATGCTCCTACCATGATATCACGGCAGAAGCATGATATCATACCATGATATCACGGCAGGAGCATGATATCATACCATGATACATACCATACCCGCCTTGATATCACGGCAGGAACATGATAGCAGTATACCAAGACGTCGGGTTGATATACGGCCACCATGATGTAGGATAGCCAGTGTGTGGGATAGCAATCTCAACTACTACTCGCGGTCCGAATACCTAGAGCATACCTTTAGAAGGTTTCAAGAGTCGTCCAGCTGCCCGAGGCGGCTGAGGAGACAAGAGGGTGAACGGGTACACGAGGCGCCAGGGTGAAGGAACAGGTGGCAACACCTTCCAAGATGGAGGGTGCACGATCAAGGAACTCAAGAGGGGGGGGGGGGGGGAGGGGAGGAGGAACACGGGTTAACTACTGCCCAATAACCTTCGCCACCCTTCAAGGTCAAGAAAGGTGACTGAACAACCCCGTTCTAGAAACAAGGGAGAACATACAATTGTGTTATTGATACAAATATGTTCTTTAAGGTTATATTAGGTTATACCTGGTACTGATCGTCAGATAGGGTGGACGGAGTTATCAGGGGGAAAGCGCCAAGTCATCACCACTAGGGTCGGGATAAGGATTTGGGATGGAACGGGGGGAAGGAATGGTGCCCAACCATTTATGGACGGTCGGGGGATTGAACGTAGACCTGCATGACGCCAGACAGTTCAACGACCGACTGATGAGTCTAGCTCTGTGTCTCCAACCCTCAGCTCATCATCACACTCATCAAACGCTCCTTGAACCCTTACCTTGCTTGATGATTTCGGGGCTTGGCGGCCCCGCGGCCCGGTCCTCGACCAGGCCTCCTGGTTGCTAGACTGGTCAAGCAGGCTGTTGGACGCGGCTGCTCGCAGCCTGACGTATGAGTCACAGCCTGGTTGATCAGGCATCAGGATATCAAGGATAGCATCAAAGATCGTCTCCTTGATTGAATCAGACAAGTTTTCAGAGGCTAATTGCAAGTGTTGCAACACCAAGATTGCAGGTACATTGATAACGTACCTGCAGAAGAGTACGGCTGTTATCTCAAGATAACACAAAGGTACATTACACACACAGACAACGTGATGCATCAAATGAACAAATCCACAAGGGCCGTGACGAGGATTCGAACCTGCGTCCGGGAGCATCCCAGACACCGCCTTAATCGACTGAGCTACGACAAAGGTACATTTCTAGTGGGCGAGTCTCTTGATCCTTCAAGATGGGCGTCTTGAAGTACTCATTAAAACGTGCAAAAGAGCATCTTGATCAACATCTCCAGGCGAGGAGTCACAATAACGTGGCTAAAGTAAGTTGACCAGACCACACACTAGAAGGTGAAGGGACGACGACGTTTCGGTCCGTCTTGAACCATTCACAATCGACTTGAGAATGGTCCAGGACGGACCGAAACGTCATCGTCCCTTCACCTTCTAGTGTGTGGTCTGGTCAACTTGATCAACACTTGATCAACTAGATTGAAAATTTCATGCCAGACTGCTACCAGCTGCGTCTACCAACAACCTGGTTGACCAGACCAGTCAACCACAGGGGGAGGGGGGAGATCAAGTTCACAGGGGATACCTGGTTGATACCTGGTTGATGGGGTTCTGGGAGTTCTACTCCCCGAGGCCAGGCTCGATTTGTGAGAGCTTGGTCCACCAGGCTGTTGCTTGGAGCGGCCTGCAGGCCCACATACCCACCACAGCCCGGCTGGTCCGGAACTTGAATTCATGAATTCAAGTTCACAGGGGGAAATGAATTCCCTGAACCAATACAAGAGGCAAGATAGCCATCTAGAAAACTAAGAATTTCCACAAATCCCATCACAAAAAAATCCAGCCTGGATAATACAATCCCACAAGATTATACCTGGATTGTACCTGCATAGGGTTCCCAGAGTCCCCCCTCTCTCCTGCTCCCGCCAAGCCCGGCCCGAGGCCAGGCTCGAATTGTGAGAGCTTGCTTCAAGAAATTCCAATTCACTCCGTCCAGTTTGTGACCAGGCCTACGGGGTGTGGTGGTCTGGTCAACCAGGCTGTTGCATGCCGCACCACGCACCTCGCGACACACAACAATTACAGTCTGGTTGATCTCCTTTGGTCTAGACGGCAACTGTACGTGTTTTAATAGCGTGTTAAGGCGTTCATATACGCATTTATGTACAAGGTTAGGGGGTGGGTGCCCCCAGAGGGGGGAGGAGGGGGCAAGAGGGGGGGGGTGCCCCCAGAGGGGGGAGGGGGCAAGAGGGGGGAGGGGGCAAGAGGGGGGGGGCAGGAGGGAGCAGGTTGGACTATTTTTTTTTTTTTTTTTTTGGGAGTAAAGAGGAAGGAGAGGCATAGGTGAAGGGAAGTATAGAAGTGGGAAATACAGTGAGAGGTATGAAAGCAGGCGGGCTGTCCGCCTTGCTGACACGATGTGTGGGTGTTGGCAGCTAAGCTAAGCTGGCTCCCTCTTGTCAGGGAGCTGTGAGTGTGTGAGAGGTTCTTCACATGTGTTTCACCATATATGATGACTGTAGATGAATACTGTGTAGCATTCATATATACACGCTCCCTGATGCTTCCACACATGTTGTTCTGTTTAAGGCTCTTTGTTTAATTATTATTTGTCGAATAGTTCATACATATTATTATTTATCGAGTTGTTCATATATATACTTGTATGAACTGTTCCTATATACACATATATCTCATCTGGGGATTATATACTGTGGGACAGGGTTTTCATCCAGAGAATCGAGGCTCTTGGGCCACCAGCTGTGGGAGCGGGGCGTCTCATCTTGGAGTAATCTTTCTAACATTGGGTCCTCTATCATTTCGATGGTGTTCCACACCCTGATGGCTTGGTGCTGCAGTCTGATGTTTAGTGGCTGTATATTCAAGAGTTCATGGAGCTCCTGGATTGTCTGATTGTATGGTGGACGGTGTTTTGCTGCTCTGCTGCTCTGAGGAAAGGCTATGCATTCCGGATGGAGGGGGGGGGTTTAGAAGGTCTGGGGCATGGAGAGGGGTGAGAGGAGAGGGGGGAGAGGAGGGGGGGAGAGGAGGGGGGGAGAGGAGGGGGGGGAGAGGAGGGGGGGGAGGGGGTTACAAGGTTCAGGGGNCACCTCACTACTGGCACTTTGTTGACACCCACACCTCACTACTGGCACCTTTGTTGACACCCACCCTCACTACTGGCACCATTGTTGACACCCACACCTCACTACTGGCACCTTTGTTGACACCCACACCTCACTACTGGCACCATTGTTGACACCCACACTCACTACTGGCACCATTGTTGACACTCACACCTCACTACTGGCACCATTGTTGACACTCACACCTCACTACTGGCACCATTGTTGACACTCACACCTCACTACTGGCACCATTGTTGACACTCACACCTCACTCACTACTGGCACCTTTGTTGACACCCACACCTCACTACTGGCACCATTGTTGACACCACACCTCACTACTGGCACCTTTGTTGACACTCACACCTCACTACTGCTGCCATTGTTGACACTCACACCTCACTGGCACCATTGTTGACACCCACACCTCACTACTGGCACCATTGTTGACACTCACACCTCACTACTGGCACCATTGTTGACACCCACACCTCACTACTGGCACCATTGTTGACACTCACACCTCACTACTGGCACCATTGTTGACACCCACACCTCACTACTGGCACCATTGTTGACACTCACACCTCACTACTGGCACCATTGTTGACACCCACACCTCACTACTGGCACCATTGTTGACACCCACACCTCACTACTGCTGCCATTGTTGACACCCACACCTCACTACTGGCACCTTTGTTGACACCCACACCTCACTACTGGCACCTTTGTTGACACTCACACCTCACTACTGGCACCTTTGTTGACACTCACACCTCACTACTGGCACCTTTGTTGACACCCACACCTCACTACTGGCACCATTGTTGACACTCACACCTCACTACTGGCACCTTTGTTGACACCCACACCTCACTACTGGCACCTTTGTTGACACCCACACCTCACTACTGGCACCATTGTTGACACCCACACCTCACTACTGGCACCATTGTTGACACCCACACCTCACTACTGGCACCTTTGTTGACACCCACACCTCACTACTGGCACAATTGTTGACACCCACACCTCACTACTGGCACCATTGTTGACACCCACACCTCACTACTGGCACCATTGTTGACACACCTCACTACTGGCACCATTGTTGACACACACCTCACTACTGCTGCCTTTGTTGACACCCACACCTCACTACTGGCACCTTTGTTGACACTCACGCCTCACTACTGCTGCCTTTGTTGACACCCACACCTCACTACTGGCACCTTTGTTGACACACACCTCACTACTGGCACCATTGTTGACACCCACACCTCACTACTGGCACCTTGTTGACACCCACACCTCACTACTGGCACCTTGTTGACACCCACACCTCACTACTGGCACAATTGTTGACACCCACACCTCACTACTGGCACCATTGTTGACACTCACACCTCACTACTGCTGCCATTGTTGACACCCATACCTCACTACTGGCACCTTTGTTGACACCCACACCTCACTACTGGCACCATTGTTGACACCCACACCTCACTACTGGCACCTTGTTGACACCCACACCTCACTACTGGCACCTTTGTTGACACCCACACCTCACTACTGCTGCATTGTTGACACCCACACCTCACTACTGGCACCTTTGTTGACACTCACACCTCACTACTGCTGCCTTTGTTGACACCCACACCTCACTACTGGCACCTTTGTTGACACTCACACCTCACTACTGGCACCATTGTTGACACCCACACCTCACTACTGGCACCATTGTTGACACCCACACCTCACTACTGGCACCATTGTTGACACCCACACCTCACTACTGGCACCATTGTTGACACCCACACCTCACTACTGGCACCATTGTTGACACCCACACCCACTACTGGCACCATTGTTGACACCCACACCTCACTACTGGCACCATTGTTGACACCCACACCCACTACTGGCACCATTGTTGACACCCACACCTCACTACTGGCACCATTGTTGACACCCACACCTCACTACTGGCACCATTGTTGACACCCACACCTCACTACTGGCACCATTGTTGACACCCACACCTCACTACTGGCACCATTGTTGACACCCACACCTCACTACTGGCACCATTGTTGACACCCACACCTCACTACTGGCACCATTGTTGACACCCACACCTCACTACTGGCACCATTGTTGACACCCACACCTCACTACTGCTGCCATTGTTGACACCCACACCTCACTACTGGCACCATTGTTGACATCCACACCTCACTACTGGCACCTTTGTTGACACCCACACCTCACTACTGGCACCATTGTTGACACCCACACCTCACTACTGGCACCTTTGTTGACACTCACACCTCACTACTGGCACCATTGTTGACACCCACACCTCACTACTGGCACCATTGTTGACACCCACACCTCACTACTGCTGCCATTGTTGACACTCACACCTCACTACTGGCACCATTGTTGACACTCACACCTCACTACTGGCACCATTGTTGACACCCACACCTCACTACTGGCACCATTGTTGACACCCACACCTCACTACTGGCACCATTGTTGACACCCACACCTCACTACTGGCACCATTGTTGACACCCACACCTCACTACTGGCACCATTGTTGACACCCACACCTCACTACTGGCACCATTGTTGACACCCACACCTCACTACTGGCACCATTGTTGACACCCACACCTCACTACTGGCACCATTGTTGACACCCACACCTCACTACTGGCACCATTGTTGACACCCACACCTCACTACTGGCACCATTGTTGACACCCACACCTCACTACTGGCACCATTGTTGACACCCACACCTCACTACTGGCACTTTTGTTGACACCCACACCTCACTACTGGCACCATTGTTGACACCCACACCTCACTACTGGCACCATTGTTGACACCCACACCTCACTACTGGCACCATTGTTGACACCCACACCTCACTACTGGCACCATTGTTGACACCCACACCTCACTACTGGCACCATTGTTGACACTCACACCTCACTACTGGCACCATTGTTGACACCCACACCTCACTACTGGCACCATTGTTGACACTCACACCTCACTACTGGCACCATTGTTGACACTCACACCTCACTACTGGCACCTTTGTTGACACCCACACCTCACTACTGGCACCATTGTTGACACCCACACCTCACTACTGGCACCATTGTTGACACTCACACCTCACTACTGGCACCATTGTTGACACTCACACCTCACTACTGGCACCATTGTTGACACCCACACCTCACTACTGGCACCATTGTTGACACTCACACCTCACTACTGGCACCATTGTTGACACCCACACCTCACTACTGGCACCATTGTTGACACCCACACCTCACTACTGGCACCATTGTTGACACCCACACCTCACTACTGGCACCATTGTTGACACCCACACCTCACTACTGGCACCATTGTTGACACCCACACCTCACTACTGGCACCATTGTTGACACCCACACCTCACTACTGCACCATTGTTGACACCCACACCTCACTACTGGCACCTTTGTTGACACCCACACCTCACTACTGGCACCATTGTTGACACCCACACCTCACTACTGGCACCTTTGTTGACACCCACACCTCACTACTGGCACCTTTGTTGACACCCACACCTCACTACTGGCACCATTGTTGACACCCACACCTCACTACTGGCACCATTGTTGACACCCACACCTCACTACTGGCACCATTGTTGACACCCACACCTCACTACTGGCACCATTGTTGACACCCACACCTCACTACTGGCACCATTGTTGACACCCACACCTCACTACTGGCACCTTTGTTGACACCCACACCTCACTACTGGCACCATTGTTGACACCCACACCTCACTACTGGCACCATTGTTGACACCCACACCTCACTACTGGCACCATTGTTGACACACACCTCACTACTGGCACCATTGTTGACACCCACACCTCACTACTGGCACCTTTGTTGACACCCACACCTCACTACTGGCACCTTTGTTGACACCCACACCTCACTACTGGCACCATTGTTGACACCCACACCTCACTACTGGCACCATTGTTGACACCCACACCTCACTACTGGCACCATTGTTGACACCCACACCTCACTACTGGCACCATTGTTGACACCCACACCTCACTACTGGCACCATTGTTGACACCCACACCTCACTACTGGCACCATTGTTGACACCCACACCTCACTACTGGCACCATTGTTGACACCCACACCTCACTACTGCTGCCTTTGTTGACACCCACACCTCACTACTGGCACCTTTGTTGACACTCACACCTCACTACTGCTGCCTTTGTTGACACCCACACCTCACTACTGGCACCTTTGTTGACACTCACACCTCACTACTGGCACCATTGTTGACACCCACACCTCACTACTGGCACCTTTGTTGACACCCACACCTCACTACTGGCACCATTGTTGACACCCACACCTCACTACTGGCACCTTGTTGACACCCACACCTCACTACTGGCACCATTGTTGACACCCACACCTCACTACTGGCACCATTGTTGACACCCACACCTCACTACTGGCACCATTGTTGACACCCACACCTCACTACTGGCACCATTGTTGACACCCACACCTCACTACTGGCACCATTGTTGACACCCACACCTCACTACTGGCACCATTGTTGACACCCACACCTCACTACTGGCACCATTGTTGACACCCACACCTCACTACTGGCACCATTGTTGACACCACACCTCACTACTGGCACCATTGTTGACACCCACACCTCACTACTGGCACCATTGTTGACACCCACACCTCACTACTGGCACCATTGTTGACACCCACACCTCACTACTGGCACCATTGTTGACACCCACACCTCACTACTGGCACCATTGTTGACACCCACACCTCACTACTGGCACCTTTGTTGACACCCACACCTCACTACTGGCACCATTGTTGACACCCACACCTCACTACTGGCACCATTGTTGACACCCACACCTCACTACTGGCACCATTGTTGACACCCACACCTCACTACTGGCACCATTGTTGACACCCACACCTCACTACTGCACCATTGTTGACACCCACCTCACTACTGGCACCATTGTTGACACCCACACCTCACTACTGGCACCATTGTTGACACCCACACCTCACTACTGGCACCATTGTTGACACCCACACCTCACTACTGGCACCATTGTTGACACCCACACCTCACTACTGGCACCATTGTTGACACCCACACCTCACTACTGGCACCATTGTTGACACCCACACCTCACTACTGGCACCATTGTTGACACCCACACCTCACTACTGGCACCATTGTTGACACCCACACCTCACTACTGCTGCATTGTTGACACCCACACCTCACTACTGGCACCATTGTTGACACCCACACCTCACTACTGGCACCATTGTTGACACCCACACCTCACTACTGGCACCATTGTTGACACCCACACCTCACTACTGGCACCATTGTTGACACTCACACCTCACTACTGGCACCATTGTTGACACCCACACCTCACTACTGGCACCATTGTTGACACCCACACCTCACTACTGGCACCATTGTTGACACCCACACCTCACTACTGGCACCATTGTTGACACCCACACCTCACTACTGGCACCATTGTTGACACCACACCTCACTACTGGCACCATTGTTGACACCACACCTCACTACTGGCACCATTGTTGACACTCACACCTCACTACTGGCACCATTGTTGACACTCACACCTCACTACTGGCACCTTTGTTGACACCCACACCTCACTACTGGCACCATTGTTGACACCCACACCTCACTACTGGCACCTTTGTTGACACCCACACCTCACTACTGGCACCATTGTTGACACCCACACCTCACTACTGGCACCATTGTTGACACCCACACCTCACTACTGGCACCATTGTTGACACCACACCTCACTACTGGCACCATTGTTGACACCCACACCTCACTACTGGCACCATTGTTGACACCCACACCTCACTACTGGCACCTTTGTTGACACCCACACCTCACTACTGGCACCATTGTTGACACCACACCTCACTACTGGCACCATTGTTGACACCCACACCTCACTACTGGCACCATTGTTGACACTCCCACACCTCACTACTGGCACCATTGTTGACACTCACACCTCACTACTGGCACCTTTGTTGACACCCACACCTCACTACTGGCACCATTGTTGACACCCACACCTCACTACTGGCACCATTGTTGACACCCACACCTCACTACTGGCACCATTGTTGACACCCACACCTCACTACTGGCACCATTGTTGACA
>WNGS01001755.1:30558-54617 GCA_020271785.1 Procambarus virginalis
GGTTCATGGTGTATGGTCCAGCTGGTTCATGGTGTATGGTCCAGATGGTTCATGGTGTATGGTCCAGCTGGTTCATGGTGTATGGTCCAGCTGGCTCATGGTGTATGGTCCAGCTGGCTCATGGTGTATGGTCCAGCTGGCTCATGGTGTGTGGTCCAGCTGGTTCATGGTGTGTGGTCCAGCTGGCTCATGGTGGTCCAGCTGGTTCATGGTGGTCCAGCTGGTTCATGGTGTATGGTCCAGCTGGTTCATGGTGTGTTGTCCAGCTGGCTCATGGTGGTCCAGCTGGTTCATGGTGTGTGGTCCAGCTGGTTCATGGTGTGTGGTCCAGCTGGTTAATGGTGTATGGTCCAGCTGGCTCATGGTGTATGGTCCAGCTGGCTCATGGTGTGTGGTCCAGCTGGCTCATGGTGTATGGTCCAGCTGGTTCATGGTGTATGGTCCAGCTGGTTCATGGTGTATGGTCCAGCTGGTTCATTGTGTGTGGTCCAGCTGGCTCATGGTGTGTGGTCCAGCTGGTTTATGGTGTATGGTCCAGCTGGTTCATGGTGTGTGGTCCAGCTGGTTCATGGTGTGTGGTCCAGCTGGCTCATGGTGGTCCAGCTGGCTCATGGTGTGTGATCCAGCTGGTTCATGGTGTGTGGTCCAGCTGGCTCATGGTGGTCCAGCTGGCTCATGGTGTGTGATCCAGCTGGTTCATGGTGTATGGTCCAGCTGGCTCATGGTGGTCCAGCTGGCTCATGGTGTGTGGTCCAGCTGGCTCATGGTGTATGGTCCAGCTGGTTCATGGTGGTCCAGCTGATTCATGGTGTATGGTCCAGCTGGTTCATGGTGGTCCAGCTGGCTCATGGTGTATGGTCCAGCTGGTTCATGGTGTATGGTCCAGCTGATTCATGGTGTATGGTCCAGCTGGTTCATGGTGTATGGTCCAGCTGGTTCATGGTGTGTGGTCCAGCTGGTTCATGGTGTGTGGTCCAGCTGGTTCATGGTGTGTGGTCCAGCTGGCTCATGGTGGTCCAGCTGGTTCATGGTGTATGGTCCAGCTGGTTCATGGTGTATGGTCCAGCTGGTTCATGGTGTGTGGTCCAGCTGGTTCATGGTGTATGGTCCAGCTGATTCATGGTGTATGGTCCAGCTGGTTCATGGTGTATGGTCCAGCTGGTTCATGGTGTGTGGTCCAGCTGGTTCATGGTGTATGGTCCAGCTGGCTCATGGTGTGTGGTCCAGCTGGTTCATGGTGTATGGTCCAGCTGGCTCATGGTGTATGGTCCAGCTGGCTCATGGTGTATGGTCCAGCTGGTTCATGGTGTGTGGTCCAGCTGGTTCATGGTGTATGGTCCAGCTGGCTCATGGTGTATGGTCCAGCTGGCTCATTTTGTATGGTCCAGCTGGCTCATGGTGTGTGGTCCAGCTGATTCATGGTGTATGGTCCAGCTGGCTCATGGTGTATGGTCCAGCTGGTTCATGGTGTGTGGTCCAGCTGGTTCATTGTGTATGGTCCAGCTGGTTCATGGTGTATGGTCCAGCTGGCTCATGGTGTATGGTCCAGCTGGTTCATGGTGTGTGGTCCAGCTGGTTCATGGTGTGTGGTCCAGCTGGCTCATGGTGGTCCAGCTGGTTCATGGTGTATGGTCCAGCTGGCTCATGGTGTATGGTCCAGCTGGCTCATGGTGTATGGTCCAGCTGGTTCATGGTGTATGGTCCAGCTGGTTCATGGTGTATGGTCCAGCTGGTTCATGGTGTATGGTCCAGCTGGTTCATGGTGTATGGTCCAGCTGGTTCATGGTGTGTGGTCCAGCTGGTTCATGGTGTATGGTCCAGCTGGTTCATGGTGTATGGTCCAGCTGATTCATGGTGTATGGTCCAGCTGGCTCATGGTGTATGGTCCAGCTGGCTCATGGTGTGTGGTCCAGCTGGTTCATGGTGGTCCAGCTGGTTCATGGTGGTCCAGCTGGTTCATGGTGTGTGGTCCAGCTGGTTCATGGTGTGTGGTCCAGCTGGTTCATGGTGTATGGTCCAGCTGGTTCATGGTGTATGGTCCAGCTGGTTCATGGTGTGTGGTCCAGCTGGCTCATGGTGTATGGTCCAGCTGGTTCATGGTGTGTGGTCCAGCTGGTTCATGGTGTATGGTCCAGCTGGTTCATGGTGTGTGGTCCAGCTGGTTCATGGTATGTGGTCCAGCTGGTTCATTGTGGTCCAGCTGGTTCATGGTGTGTGGTCCAGCTGGCTCATGGTGGTCCAGCTGGCTCATGGTGTGTGGTCCAGCTGGTTCATGGTGTATGGTCCAGCTGGCTCATGGTGTATGGTCCAGCTGGCTCATGGTGTATGGTCCAGCTGGCTCATGGTGTGTGGTCCAGCTGGTTCATGGTGTGGGTCCAGCTGGTTCATGGTGGTCCAGCTGGCTCATGGTGTATGGTCCAGCTGGCTCATGGTGTATGGTCCAGCTGGCTCATGGTGTATGGTCCAGCTGGCTCATGGTGTGTGGTCCAGCTGGTTCATGGTGGTCCAGCTGGTTCATGGTGGTCCAGCTGGCTCATGGTGTGTGGTCCAGCTGGCTCATGGTGTGTGGTCCAGCTGGTTCATGGTGTGTGGTCCAGCTGGCTCATGGTGTGTGGTCCAGCTGGCTCATGGTGGTCCAGCTGGCTCATGGTGTATGGTCCAGCTGGCTCATGGTGTGTGGTCCAGCTGGCTCATGGTGTATGGTCCAGCTGGCTCATGGTGTGTGGTCCAGCTGGCTCATGGTGTATGGTCCAGCTGGCTCATGGTGTGGTCCAGCTGGCTCATGGTGGTCCAGCTGGCTCATTGTGGTCCAGCTGGTTCATGGTGTGTGGTCCAGCTGGTTCATGGTCCAGCTGGTTCATGGTGTATGGTCCAGCTGGCTCATGGTGTATGGTCCAGCTGGTTCATGGTGTATGGTCCAGCTGGTTCATGGTGTGTGGTCCAGCTGGTTCATGGTGTGTGGTCCAGCTGGTTCATGGTGTATGGTCCAGCTGGTTCATGGTATGTGGTCCAGCTGGTTCATGGTGTATGGTCCAGCTGGCTCATGGTGTATGGTCCAGCTGGCTCATGGTGTATGGTCCAGCTGGCTCATGGTGTGTGGTCTAGCTGGTTCATGGTGTGTGGTCCAGCTGGTTCATGGTGGTCCAGCTGGCTCATGGTGTATGGTCCAGCTGGCTCATGGTGTATGGTCCAGCTGGCTCATGGTGTGTGGTCCAGCTGGTTCATGGTGGTCCAGCTGGTTCATGGTGTATGGTCCAGCTGGCTCATGGTGGTCCAGCTGGCTCATGGTGTGTGGTCCAGCTGGCTCATGGTGTGTGGTCCAGCTTGTTCATGGTGTGTGGTCCAGCTGGCTCATGGTGTGTGGTCCAGCTGGCTCATGGTGGTCCAGCTGGCTCATGGTGTATGGTCCAGCTGGCTCATGGTGTGTGGTCCAGCTGGCTCATGGTGTATGGTCCAGCTGGCTCATGGTGTGTGGTCCAGCTGGCTCATGGTGTATGGTCCAGCTGGCTTATGGTGTGGTCCAGCTGGCTCATGGTGGTCCAGCTGGCTCATTGTGGTGGTCCAGCTGGTTCATGGTGTGTGGTCCAGCTGGTTCATGGTCCAGCTGGTTCATGGTGTATGGTCCAGCTGGCTCATGGTGTATGGTCCAGCTGGTTCATGGTGTATGGTCCAGCTGGTTCATGGTGTGTGGTCCAGCTGGTTCATGGTGTGTGTGGTCCAGCTGGTTCATGGTGTATGGTCCAGCTGGTTCATGGTGTGTGGCCCAGCTGGTTCATGGTGTATGGTCCAGCTGGCTCATGGTGTATGGTCCAGCTGGCTCATGGTGTATGGTCCAGCTGGCTCATGGTGTATGGTCCAGCTGGCTCATTTTGTATGGTCCAGCTGGCTCATGGTGTGTGGTCCAGCTGATTCATGGTGTATGGTCCAGCTGGCTCATGGTGTATGGTCCAGCTGGTTCATGGTGTGTGGTCCAGCTGGTTCATTGTGTATGGTCCAGCTGGTTCATGGTGTATGGTCCAGCTGGCTCATGGTGTATGGTCCAGCTGGTTCATGGTGTGTGGTCCAGCTGGTTCATGGTGTGTGGTCCAGCTGGTTCATGGTGAATGGTCCAGCTGGTTCATGGTGTATGGTCCAGCTGGTTCATGGTGTATGGTCCAGCTGGTTCATGGTGTATGGTCCAGCTGGTTCATGGTGTATGGTCCAGCTGGTTCATGGTGTATGGTCCAGCTGGTTCATGGTGTATGGTCCAGCTGGTTCATGGTGTATGGTCCAGCTGGTTCATGGTGTGTGGTCCAGCTGGTTCATGGTGTATGGTCCAGCTGGTTCATGGTGTATGGTCCAGCTGGTTCATGGTGTATGGTCCAGCTGGCTCATGGTGTATGGTCCAGCTGGCTCATGGTGTGTGGTCCAGCTGGTTCATGGTGGTCCAGCTGGTTCATGGTGGTCCAGCTGGTTCATGGTGTGTGGTCCAGCTGGTTCATGGTGTGTGGTCCAGCTGGTTCATGGTGTATGGTCCAGCTGGTTCATGGTGTATGGTCCAGCTGGTTCATGGTGTGTGGTCCAGCTGGCTCATGGTGTATGGTCCAGCTGGTTCATGGTGTGTGGTCCAGCTGGCTCATGGTGTATGGTCCAGCTGGCTCATGGTGTATGGTCCAGCTGGCTCATGGTGTATGGTCCAGCTGGTTCATGGTGTGTGGTCCAGCTGGTTCATGGTGTGTGGTCCAGCTGGTTCATGGTGGTCCAGCTGGCTCATGGTGTATGGTCCAGCTGGCTCATGGTGTATGGTCCAGCTGGCTCATGGTGTATGGTCCAGCTGGTTCATGGTGTGTGGTCCAGCTGGTTCATGGTATGTGGTCCAGCTGGTTCATTGTGGTCCAGCTGGTTCATGGTGTGTGGTCCAGCTGGCTCATGGTGGTCCAGCTGGCTCATGGTGTGTGGTCCAGCTGGTTCATGGTGTATGGTCCAGCTGGCTCATGGTGTATGGTCCAGCTGGCTCATGGTGTGTGGTCCAGCTGGTTCATGGTGTGTGGTCCAGCTGGTTCATGGTGGTCCAGCTGGCTCATGGTGTATGGTCCAGCTGGCTCATGGTGTATGGTCCAGCTGGCTCATGGTGTATGGTCCAGCTGGCTCATGGTGTGTGGTCCAGCTGGTTCATGGTGGTCCAGCTGGTTCATGGTGTATGGTCCAGCTGGCTCATGGTGGTCCAGCTGGCTCATGGTGTGTGGTCCAGCTGGCTCATGGTGTGTGGTCCAGCTTGTTCATGGTGTGTGGTCCAGCTGGCTCATGGTGTGTGGTCCAGCTGGCTCATGGTGGTCTAGCTGGCTCATGGTGTATGGTCCAGCTGGCTCATGGTGTGTGGTCCAGCTGGCTCATGGTGTATGGTCCAGCTGGCTCATGGTGTGTGGTCCAGCTGGCTCATGGTGTATGGTCCAGCTGGCTCATGGTGTGGTCCAGCTGGCTCATGGTGGTCCAGCTGGTTCATGGTGTGGTCCAGCTGGTTCATGGTGTATGGTCCAGCTGGCTCATGGTGTATGGTCCAGCTGGTTCATGGTGTATGGTCCAGCTGGTTCATGGTGTGTGGTCCAGCTGGTTCATGGTGTGTGGTCCAGCTGGTTCATGGTGTATGGTCCAGCTGGTTCATGGTGTGTGGTCCAGCTGGTTCATGGTGTATGGTCCAGCTGGCTCATGGTGTATGGTCCAGCTGGCTCATGGTGTATGGTCCAGCTGGCTCATGGTGTGTGGTCCAGCTGGTTCATGGTGTGTGGTCCTGCTGGTTCATGGTGGTCCAGCTGGCTCATGGTGTGTGGTCCAGCTGGCTCATGGTGTATGGTCCAGCTGGCTCATGGTGTGTGGTCCAGCTGGTTCATGGTGGTCCAGCTGGTTCATGGTGTATGGTCCAGCTGGCTCATGGTGGTCCAGCTGGCTCATGGTGTGTGGTCCAGCTTGTTCATGGTGTGTGGTCCAGCTGGCTCATGGTGTGTGGTCCAGCTGGCTCATGGTGGTCCAGCTGGCTCATGGTGTATGGTCCAGCTGGCTCATGGTGTGTGGTCCAGCTGGCTCATGGTGTATGGTCCAGCTGGCTCATGGTGTGTGGTCCAGCTGGCTCATGGTGTATGGTCCAGCTGGCTCATGGTGTGGTCCAGCTGGCTCATGGTGGTCCAGCTGGCTCATTGTGGTCCAGCTGGTTCATGGTGTGTGGTCCAGCTGGTTCATGGTGTATGGTCCAGCTGGTTCATGGTGTATGGTCCAGCTGGCTCAAGGTGTATGGTCCAGCTGGTTCATGGTGTATGGTCCAGCTGGTTCATGGTGTGTGGTCCAGCTGGTTCATGGTGTATGGTCCAGCTGGTTCATGGTGTGTGGTCCAGCTGGTTCATGGTGTATGGTCCAGCTGGCTCATGGTGTATGGTCCAGCTGGCTCATGGTGTGTGGTCCAGCTGGTTCATGGTGTATGGTCCAGCTGGCTCATGGTGTATGGTCCAGCTGGCTCATGGTGTATGGTCCAGCTGGCTCATGGTGTATGGTCCAGCTGGCTCATGGTGTATGGTCCAGCTGGCTCATGGTGTATGGTCCAGCTGGCTCATGGTGTGCTTTAATTATGCCTATGGCACCTCTGTTCTTCACAGGTTCTATTCTGCATTTCCTTCCATATAGTTCACTCCAGGTCTCGCATATATAGATTAAATTTGGCCCTCGACCTCCATGTTTTCCACATATACATTATTTGATATTTTTCTCGTCTCCATTTCTAAAAAGAGCACATTTGGAGAGCCTTAATCCCAATAATTTAGGTGTTTTATCTCGTCTATGTGTGCCGTATATGTTCTCTGTATTCCCTCTATTTCAGCAATCTCTCCTGCTCTGAAGGGGAAGTGAGTACTGAGCAGTACTCAAGACGGGACAACACAAGTGACTTGAAGAGTACAACCATTGTGATGGGATCCCTGGATTTGAAAGTTCTCGTAATCCATCCGATCATTTTTCTGGCTGACGCAATATTTGCTTGGTTATGCTCCCTAAACGTTAGATCGTCGGACATCATTATTCCCAAATCCTTGACATGCTGTTTTCCTAATATGGGCAGATTCGATTGTGTTTTGTACCCTGTATTATGTACATTTTTGCCGTACCTGAGTACCTGGAATTTATCACTGTTAAACATTTTCTTCTGTCCAATCATAAACTTAGTTTTTCCTCTGCCTTCTACCTAAAGCAGAATGAAAATTACTTTCATTACATCTGCATAAATTACACGAAGCTGTGACTTGTACTTTTGTCCATATCTGATATGAGAATAAGGAAAAGCAGTGGTGCAAGGACTGTACCCTGAGGTACAGAGCTTCTTAAATGTCTTTGGACTTTATATGGTTGACTGTTACACTGTGTTCTGTTCGACAGAAAACAGTATCCAGCGTCCTACTTGACCAGTTATTCCCATTGACCTCATTTTGTGTGCTATCACTCCATGGTCACATTTGTCGAATGCCTTCGCAAAGTCTGTGTATACCACATCTGCATTTTGTTTTTCTTCTAATGCCTCAGTGACTGTCATAGTGGTCAAGTAGCTGTGAGAGGCATGATCTTCCCGCTCTAAATCCATGTTGGCCTGGATTGTGGAGGTCATTGGTCGCCATGAATCTAGTGACCTGATCAAGTAGCTGTGAGTAGTAGCTACTTGACCTGATCAAGTAGCTCCTGATCACTCTCTCAAATACTTTTTGTGTGTGACGTTAGTGCAACTGGTCTATAATTCTTTGCCAATGCTTTGCTCCCTCCCTTGTGTAGAGGGGCTATGTCTGCTGCTTTAAGTGCATCTGGTATCTCCCCCGTGTCCAAGCTCTTCCTCCACACTATACTGAGTGCCTGTGCTACTGGCACTTTGCATTTCTTTATAGATATTGAATTCCATGAGTCTGGACCCGGGGCTGAGTGCATGGGCATGTTGTCAATTTGCCTTTCGACATTTACAGCACGCGTGTTGATTTTAGTTATATTTACAGGGATTTGGATATCAAGCATAAAGAAGCTGTCCAAATCGTTCATGCTGTTCATCTGGGTTCTAAACATGTCCTCATACTGCTTTTTCAGGATTTCACCAATTTGCTGTCTTCTGTTTGAACCTTCACTTGTACGAGTCCAATACTGTTATTGCATGTCTTCAATACGTTATGATTCCTTCAGTCACCCTGTTTAAATTATTCCTTTGTCAATCTACTGGTCTACAGGTTACCGAGCTTATTGAGCTCTGTTATATCTACATTTGAAACTGTATTACCATTGTGTAAATAACTGAATTACAACTCTGCGTTGGACACTAGTTTTCTGCAAGAGGTGCCGGACCAACCGGGCTTTGGTATGTTTGCCTGCGGGCTGCTCCAAGCAACAGCCTGGTGGACCAAACTCTCACAAGTCAAGCCTGGCCTCGGGCCGGGCTTGGGCAGTAGAAGAACTCCCAGAACCCCATCAACCAGGTATATGTGGGCCTGCGAGCCGCTCCAAGCAACAGCCTGATGGACCAAACTCTCACAAGTCAAGCCTGGCCTCGGGCCGGGCTTGGGCAGTAGAAGAACTCCCAGAACCCCATCAACCAGGTATATGTGGGCCTGCGAGCCGCTCCAAGCAACAGCCTGATGGACCAAACTCTCACAAGTCAAGCCTGGCCTCGGGCCGGGCTTGGGCAGTAGAAGAACTCCCAGAACCCCATCAAGCAGGTATATGTGGGCCTGCGGGCCGCTCCAAGCAACAGCCTGGTGGACCAAACTCTCACAAATCACCTTGGGCAGTAGAAGAACTCCGAAAACCCCATCCAGGTACATCAAGGTGCACACTGCTGGACATTAGCCACACTGTTGGACATTAGCCACACGGTTGGACATTAGCCACACTGTTGGACATTAGCCACTGTTGGACATTAGCCACACTGTTGGACATTAGCCTCACTGTTGGACATTAGCCACTGTTGGACATTAGCCACACTGTTGGACATTAGCCACACTGTTGGACATTAGCCACACTGTTGGACATTAGCCACACTGTTGGACATTAGCCACACTGTTGGACATTAGCCTCACTGTTGGACATTAGCCACACTGTTGGACATTAGCCACACGGTTGGACATTAGCCACACTGTTGGACATTAGCCACACTGTTGGACATTAGCCACACTGTTGGACATTAGCCACACTGTTGGACATTAGCCTCACTGTTGGACATTAGCCTCACTGTTGGACATTAGCCACACTGTTGGACATTAGCCACACTGTTGGACATTAGCCTCACTGTTGGACATTAGCCACACTGTTGGACATTAGCCACACTGTTGGACATTAGCCACACTGTTGGACATTAGCCACACTGTTGGACATTAGCCTCACTGTTGGACATTAGCCACACTGTTGGACATTAGCCACACTGTTGGACATTAGCCACACTGTTGGACATTAGCCACACTGTTGGACATTAGCCACACTGTTGGACATTAGCCACACTGTTGGACATTAGCCACACTGTTGGACATTAGCCACACACACACTCCTCTCCATCACTATTACCTTAATACTACTACATTGGATCAGTAAAAACACACTGTAATACATGTAACTTTATTATTTATCTATTGAATCACTCACAAAAATCAGAAAATAAAATTATTAGCAAACATGAAAAATTAACCATACATATATTATCTTAAGTACCAGAGCGGGCCAGAACTCGCTACAAGGAGGTATTAACGCCAAAATATGCTTTGTTCACATTTGTTTCTCATTTGTTTTAATAATATGCATATGGAAACATCAATAATAAAAATATATGGGAATACATTATCTTAATATGGAACTACGGTGTATATGGTTTGAGGGGTTTATTATTATTATTATTATTATTATTTACTGTCTGCGAGCTCTTTGGGGTAATTAGCCGAAAAAACTTGACAATGGTTGAGACCTCTCCTTTCCCGGCTAACAAACCTATGGACAAATAAACAGGCTCAAGCAAAAAGGTACACAGAGGCGATATTGCTATTCAAAATAAACACACATATGGTAGGAAAATAAAATATTGTGATCCATATACAAATTGAGTGATAATGAGAGCGGGTCACCCGCTCCACAGGAGTAAATATAGAAAAACATCTCCCACACGAATTCCATTGTCTTTAGCTTATTTGCTATATTAGGAATTCCCATGGGATATAGGATCTGAGGGAAGGCGTACACTGCCTCCCCTATAAGGACTCTTCCATATAATATATATATACATAGTACATGATCTAATTATTACTCAAGCCCTCTCTAGACAGTCCTCATGTGGGTCTTGGTGCCTAAGTTAAATACAGATGATAAATTCTTATAAAAAATATTGAAACAAATCCACATAGTATATAATATACAAGAAAAATAGTTTAAGCACAATTATCACTTTTTTTGAGAGCAAAAATAATATATATTATAAATTGGCTGATAAGACATGACCAAAACGTCTTATCATCATGTAAATTCCACAAGTGGAGAAAATAGTACAGTAATCAAATGCTTGACTAGTTTGAGTTTTCTTTGTCAAGTCGAAGTCGACAGTCTTCGACAATCCGGCTTCCATTGACATAAATCAAAGTGGTACCTAATTATAATAGTATTTTAAGATGCCCGCGTAGGAAGTACTATTTGTTCAGTGATAAAAATAATTAATAACAGATTAAACCTAGGTAATCAATTTACCATATCAATAACTATATATCGAGTTATTAAAATATAAAAAGCAGGTTTATTACCAGGAAGAGGGAGTGGTGGTGGCTTCAATCATGTAATATGAGTATATGTTAGCGAGTATATCCTAGGAAAAAAAATAATATATCGCTACACTTCCTATACTCGTTGTCTCAATACACCAAGAAGGAAAGGCCTACCTCTCAAGACGGAGGGGGAGACACAACCGTACAAAAAGGGGGGGGGACGAGGGGACGGGGGCGGACTTTGTGGGGTGCGGGTCTGGCGGGGAAGACACTACCACGTGTCTCAACATTATACAACACGCTTAAATTCTCAACATAATTAACAGTTTTGGAATCTTGGTAAAAAATAACCTATACATGTACTACTGAATGTATACTAAAATAAATACACCATATGTGTGTATACACATGTATAAATACACATGCTTACATTGTGTTTATATATATATATATATATATATATATATATATATATATATATATATATATATATATATATAAACATATGCATGCGAGAGGAAAAAAAGATAAAGAAAAAGGAAGATAAAAAGGAAGAGAAGTAAGTAAGAAAAAGAGAAAAATATAGATGGGGCGAAGGGGATTTCAAGATCACTAAGAACTCTTAATGACCCGACTATCAGGATTCGAACCCATGACATCCAGGATTACCCCCGAAACCTACACAGTACCGTGATCACCGCACCATTGTTTATAAACGGTGCGGTAGTCACAGTACTGTGCACATTCGGGGGGTGATCCTGGACATCATCGGTTCGAATCCTGGTGGTCGGGTCATTTACACACATACACACACGTACACACACATATATACACACACACGCACACTGTACATAAATATTAAATAAATATTTGAAAACAGCAGCAAAGAGACTATGAAATGGGGTAACAAAGCAGCATTTGAGCCATACACAATGAGGGGGTAATAATGTAGGGAGACGGTGTGCGCGCGCCTTACCAAGTCCGCACCGGGAGAAGTGTTCGAGGGGGGCTGATGGCACCTTACACATCACGATGAACAATGCCCACAAGAGGAGAGGGGGGGGAAGTAAGGGGAAACTGTTCTCAACCTCCGCTCCAGAAAATAGATTAAGCACCCTCAACTGCGTGGGGCTCAATCTTGAGTATTATGTTTTTAAAAGGACTTTTCTGTTTTCTTTTGAATCGCCTGCTTCGGCGAGTTAGGCCAATGAGTGAAAGTAGGCAAGAGTTAACATTTTGGAGACTGGAAAGGTGGTGTTTACGTGAAGGTGGGACGGGAGCTGGTGGGTCTCCCCTACAACCCCCCCTTTAGTGCGCGATGGGTGTGTCTACCACACAACCAACACTGTCGAGAGCTACTCTTATACACCACTGGTCGAGAGCGTGAAAAAATACTACTTGGTAATGACAAAGATTCAAAGATAATCTTTTCCTTCAAAGATCATCTTTTCCTTCTTTCATTTTTTTTCATATATTTTCACATCCAGCACCATCTGTGGCAGTTTTTTTGGGATTTTTTGTATTTTTTTTTTAGTCTTAAAATGGTCACAATATCAAGTTGACATAGATACTACCGAGTAGAGTACATGTTATTGCTTTCTGGTTAAAAAGTGAAGAGAATGCATGTGTCAAGAGGTGTTGAGATAATCTTCTACATCCCGCTACGGCCACAAGGTTCAACAGTCTGGTAGATCAGGATTGACACCTTCCCATCCGCTAAGACAATGTTATATGCTGGATGCAACAAGCTTGTACCTCATACTTTCAATAGTAAATTTTTGTGTAAGTAGTAAATCTATAAATTTTATATATCTGAATTCATAACATAACTCTGAAATATGAGCATTTGTTAATTAAGCAATAAATTATCTAATGTAAAAGCAAAGGTCTGTTTGCATTTAAACAGCACTTAACAACCATCTCTACACAGCTAGTCAGGAGCCTTCACAAAGTTTACAATACCACCGTGGTCTACAGACACCAGTACACTCCTGTAATATGGTCTACCCCCCACATGCCCTGGCTGGAATTCAGAATTCCCTGAGAATTACAATGCACTAGACCCTCATAATTCTCCATGGCAAACTGACCCCAAAGGCAACGTGACTTGCAGACCAATTTGCCAACAGAGGGATTAACCGCGTCATCATTCTGGAGCGAAGATAATCAAGGGTCACCTGATGGTGGGTTAACAGCAATTCCTGGCTCTCTGCTCAACAGGTCAACAACAAACAAACTCGTAAATGAAGATGAGCGCTCTTTAAGTCACAGGAATAAAACAATCATCCTTAAATTATAAAAATTAAAAATTAAACAACCATTCTACTAAATTCACTTAGGAACATATAGCTAATTATTTCAACTACAAAAATAAAACTAAAAGTATCAAACACTTGGCCTATCAAATAAAAAAATACCATTATTAGGAGAAAATCAGAGGTAAGCATTATACAATGCTGCAGAAATAATATAAAATAGCAGGAGCCAGAGGCTCTGCTTGCTTCTTACATCATTATCCTCCGGGGACGCAACTTGCACTCAAACAAGAATTAAGCAAAACATTAAATGCAACATGGTATGAATGAGCCAAACAAACTTGGGGAAGGGGGGGGGGGGAATGAGCAGGCAGATAAGGTGTGGCTGGCAGACCACAAGTGTGGTCGATCAAACTAAAGACGCAGCAGGCGGCAGGAACAGCATTTTGACAATATCCATTTGGTAAGGGGGAGGGAGCCACTAGCTGAATGGTAGACTACTCATACACAGGTGACCCAACTAGCTCCTCGTACAGCAATCCTATGCCTCAACAAGCGCTCCCTCATAACCTTTCTTCCTAGATTCTCTCCTCGACCATGACAAGTGAATGAAGATTCATGGTACACGTGTTCTGTCTCTTGTGTACATCGCACGAAAACATGCAGAACGAAGCTATCGATAGGAGGAGTGCGAGGCGTGTAGGTTGGGCGTGGTGGGTGTGGTGTGGGAGAGTGGGGGTGAAGGTGCCACACCATGCCACCTACACCAACCCCATCCACCCTCCACCTGAGCCGTCACTCGCGGAGATATATTTTGGGGGCTACTCTTTATGCTCGGGTTTTCTCACATTATCATCAGCATTATAAAGAATATATTACCATTATAACTATAAATATTTATTAACTATTGATGGCCAGAAAGATGCCGAGGGAGGACGCCCAGCGACCCAACACGAGATCTTCAATGATTCTAGCTTTCAACATCAGTCCTCGGAAAGGAAGAACAAAGCTGCCTGCAACACGTGAAGCCAGAGAAACAGGCCATAGTGAACAATGGGCGTGGCGGCGCAGGTCCCTTGGCCTCCAGATATAAGGCAACAATACCAAAGAGCACGAGAAGAGGTCCACTGACTGACTCTAGCCCGGACCACCATTCATCCTGTGGCCAGAAACGCTAGCTGCCTCTGATTAAGGCAATAAAACGGGCTATACCCCTAAGTCTGAATATTTTGGTTTACTTGGCAACCCACGGGTATGGAACAAATACTGCAATAGAACAGCGTCTGGGTTTAGGAGAGTGGTAATCGAGCCATACGTCAGCCTTACATCTGAATACTGGGAAAAATAATGTGGCGCATTGCAGCGATTACCTACCCGCTGGAAGAGCTGTGTGCTGGGGGGAACTCCCACGTCCCAACACCACTCGAATTGAGCGTGTGAGAGGCGTCGGTGGGAGGCGGCAGGTAGAGAGTTCACTACAGGGACTCCCGAGCCCGCAGTAACACTACCAGGACTCCCAAGCCCGCAGTAACACTACCTCGCCACAGTCGCCCCGGCTCCACCGTACATAATCGCTTGCAACGCTCACAAATAATGAGCATATGCTTTTGGCCTTGCGAGCCTCCCTGCTGCAACATGCGTGTCGTAGTAATCCTTGCTACAAGCTGCAATCTTGCATGATCCAAAAATGTTTCCTATAATCCGCAAAAAATCCCCTTTATTAATACAAACTATGAACAATTTTAGCATTAATTAATTAGTCTAGAAAATTTGTTTTTATTCCCAGCCACAAAACAGAAGAGTAGACAACTCTCCCTAAGTCCAGAAACCTTTTGATCAATGGATTAAATGTTTATCACAACAGAAAACTTTTGACGGATTATCAGATAAAAGACCTTATACTCTCAAGTCTTTGCGGCAGAGATTTTATGTATTACATAGGCCTACAACATTATTTGATATAAACTCTAAAATATGGCATATACCAGATATAATAAAAGTCTGCTTATAATGATTATTTCTCCACTGTGACAATCTAAATAGGGAACTGTGGGAAGGTGGTGCGGTTTGGTTGGCTGGTTGGTTGCTGCCGAATTAAGACCAAGCGAGGCCGCTCTAGCTGGTCCAAATAGACGTCACTGAGACAAAACTAACGTAATCTAGGATTCCGGCAACGCCTCCTCTCACCACATACCATTATAGAAGTACGAACGCTCAGCTCTATCAGAATATACTTGATACTCAAATATATATATATATATATTATTATAGGTATATAGACTATGATGAGTGGAACTTGCGGGGATATATGACGGGAAATAATTGTCTTCGGATTTTTTTGTTTATTATTTTCTTAAAACTTCCTATCAAGGCGTCGGGACTTGGTGATTACTTTCATAAAGTGATTATAGCTTACCGATCAGACATTAGTCGTCGACATACCCCGGCCTGCGCCACACTACCTTTAAGAACCACGGAAGAAATACTCTCATTCAAAAAATAAATAAATAAATAAAAAAAGACGATAGGTGTCCCTGCAATAAAGTTATTATTGAAATATTTGTTATCATACAAAATACTGAGCAGGTGCAAGCCAAATAACAATCCGTCCTAAACTTGAGGGTCAACCAAAAGCACCTTTACCCTCCCTTCCCCCCCACCCCAGCAATTTTGACTACATTGATTGCCAGATCCAACTGGGGTCGACGTCAGCTCACTCGTCCAAAACAGGACAAGACTTACAGCAGGTGTGTGTAGCAGTGCTCTCGTGTCCTTGTGCATCTTGCATGCACGCACGCACTTCCCTGAATGTAAGGGCAGGGACTCATCACGATCAGCACAAGATGGTCATGACTACCACTAAGACTCTTCCCCTCGCATGCACACCTACAACTATGCGCCAGAATGACACACATTTGTGACTGAACCTTTCATTTTAAGGCAATACTAACCTCGTTTGGAGGCTTCTTGGTTACCACTGAGCATCTATTCGATCCCTGAAAGTGTTGGGCTTGATTTAAGATTGTCTTGGGTGAATGAGGAGCAAGAGAGTACTTATGGATGGTGCCGACTGTGTATTAGACAACTGGCGAGTCAAGTCTTGGCACTTGTCTATCTCGTGCAGTCTTGACTAGTACATCACCCTTCACATACCGCATGTATCTTGCACAAAGGACTGGCCAACAGTTAATAGGCCGACACATTGTCAGAGTGACCAGGTCGCGTGGTCAGCAGCGGAGGGGGGAGGTCTGGGACGAGGGGGCACTGCATCAACACAACATCCAGCAGTAACTGTAGTAGCCTGACTTTTTACAAGTGTCTCAGTTACATAAAGACTGTGCCAACAGGTTTCCTCTTCCCCAAACTTGACCACTTAAAAAGTTTCAAGCAAACAGGACACCAACTCAATACTACAAACAACCCAACCAGGTAGTTTGTAAGCGGACTGGCTGACAAAAAACTGACTTTCAGGTTTTTTTTTTTTTTTTTTGCATAAGTGACAAAAATCTCTTTCAAAATAGTCTAGCAATCATTGATCAATTATTGCGATAAGTTGTGCCCGAACGTAACCCACTACCTGTCATATAGGCGATTTTTTCGTCGTGTGTGTGACGGGAGGTTCGCCCTTATGATAGGTGTGTGGCTTACACCCTTATGAACTCCCCTGTAAACACCGTTGAATGCGGGGGAAGCCTTGATGAAGAAGCATAGAATCTTTTTGGTATTTTTTATAATTTTCTTTTATCATCCTAAGTATACACTACGATTTTATGAAAAATTACCATACAATATATACGGCGTTGTAGAAAAGTACAAAAAATAAACTCATTACGGATTAGAGTGCATAGGTATTGTGAACTAACTTATGACACTGACGACAGTTGTTCAACGCTGTACTGGAAGACCCATGGAACGAAGCAGCTGCTGACGAATCATTTCCATCGAGTTCTGAATCAAGGAGAACCGCCCGAACTCAACCATGGGTAACCTCAAGGCCAACCTCTGATTCCCACACGCAACCCTCTAAGAGCTTTGATTGGCTGGCACGAACTGTCAGGTAGAGTTGGCAATTCTGATTGGTGGGTGGTAAATGACAAGATTCGACCTGGTGAGGATGAGGTAGCGTGGAGAGATAGGCCTCGAGGTGGACCTGTGGAGGCTGGGGTTATAGGCAGGGCGGAGAGGACATACCGACGTGAGGCTTCCACCATAGGCTTAAACAAAATTGAGAATAATTCCTTCCCCAGCCTACATACCACCTATAATGGTGGTAAGTGTGGAGTGCGATGAGCCTTGCCCAACTGGTGGGAGCAAACCCGCACTTTGTGTCCTCTCCGCCTGCCGCCACTACAACACTGCGGGACCTGGACTCTGCCTCCCACAACTATGGGGCGACAAGCATGCAGGTCGGGGCGAAAAAGGTGCTAAGCCACAAGGCAATGCATCACTACTTTTATACTTGATTCTCACTACAGTTTTCAACTCATAAAAGTCCATGGTGCCTCATGCCAGCGAGGGATGTTCGACCATTATATAGGGGCTTGCGTACTTTATGGCTCAGCGTCATTTAACGCCTCGAGCTGAAGAAGAGATCCCCGGCGCAAAACATCAACTTTCGCCGCCGCCAACAGGGGGCATATTCTTGCTGCTTTACCACAGAACGCGCACCTGTTGACACGAGCGAAACCTGGTGCTTTGCAATAGTGAATCGTACACATCACGACAGCAAACACAAAGGCGATGTGGTTTTTTCAGCTCTTTATAAAATGAATGAAAAATAATGCTTTCTTTTTTCTCCTCTACATCACGTACATACAATATAGAGATTAGGACACCTAAACTACTCGATTCTGATGTCCTCAGAAATTGTATAGAAATAAAGTAATAAAAATAATTTCTTAGATCACTCAATCTAGGCTACACAAACAAAGTACACGATAAATTTTCCTCTAATAAATCATATATATTAAAATAGATATATGAAAAACTACTTAAACTTTCATCTTTTGTAAATAGCGATCAAGTTGTGCTCTATGGTAAGATACGAGGGGGGGCGGGTATATCTCTATAATCATTATAGGTTATTTGGGAGCAAGAGACCAGGGCTCTCTCGGCTCCTCCACACACTGTATGTCCGTGAGGCATACATCAAGAGGATGGATGTGGGTGGGTTGATCAGTTGGTAAGCAGGAAAGCCTTCACACAAAAGGCTCTCCAGGTGGGGAAGGTTGTGGGAGAGGTTAAGAGAGAGCCCTCAGCTCTTATCTCAGCAAACTCTGGTTTCAATGCGTCACACTTGCGACAATTTTGAGCCCACAAGCTGCTCCGGCTGACAAAAAGTGACGGAGCAGCCGTAAAGCCTCGGCATTGTTAAGGTGGCGACATTAAAAGATCCATACTATCCCAAGCAGACACTGATATAAAACGAATATAAACAGTTTGGGTGAGAATCGAAAGGGTATAATAACACTTTTTAAACTATTAGTCGGTAATGTTACTCTCCCGCTCCAAGTAATGTCTGTCGCAGATTATCAACCGGCAGTAGTAGCTACATAGGGCAGCAAGATATACATTGTTAATCATAAAATCTTCTCTCCCTAGTGAACAAAATGTGACAAATTTGCACCTATGTACCATCAACGCATGCCTCCGTGCGCCCTTGTAGTATGTCCAGCACATTCACAAATGTACAATCTAATCTGCATTAATTTAATTCTTTTGGCATGAGTGAGACAGTAGTGAGGATGCACGGATTATGCCTGGTACAGCGTGAGGGGAACATTATACAGTAAGCGTGGCGAGGGAGGCCCAAGACATTATCTATCCTATCACTGAACATCTCTCTCATACCCTCAAGTCAGGGTACATGCACAAAAGGGTACATTTAAATTACATACATTTTATATTTAGGATAGGTAGAAAAAATATATCAAAGGAACTAAAACACTCAACTGTAAACTTTCATTAAAAAGAAAAGAAAAAATATAAATCTTAGGACAAAAATATATTACCTTAAAAACTAAATATTTTATCCCCTTGCGTCTCCAAGAAGACCCACAAAGATTATCCAATCTTTGTGTCGAGAGCATAGTCAACAAGAGGCAGCGAGACAGACGCAAAGCCTGCGAAACTCCCAGCCATCCTCATCAATAATTGGTTTATCAGGCTTCTCTCTCTATATATATCTATATATTTATATATAGTCTTGGGCCGGCCTTCCCTAACGCCCCTGTTTACAATCACACATGGACACCATATCGCTATCTGGTTTAGGGGAGAGGGGACAGGAGGTTAGCATATAATATCCCACGAGGCCAGGAAGGGTAGAGGGGGCCACGGGGAGCGGTGGTGTTCAACAGGATAGGGAAGAGAAAAGCACCCAATACGAGTGTGTTGTGGGAAACAAGTTCTCGTACTCTTGCTCTCTAGTGTCCTTTACCCCTTATCACCGCCACCCCATGGCCGCCTCAACTGCCACGCCTCGTATATATATACCACTTGTACAAAAAAGGTTCTATAAAATGTGCACGGCGCTTTTCAGTCCTTCAAGTCAGACAAAAACAAACATTATCACAAAAAGGCATTGATAATTAAATATATTGGAAATTAAAGATTGGTCTAGAATACTGATTTTTTCATCTCTATACAAAATAAAGTTTTCACATCTCATAGTTTTTATTTTCATTTATATATCAATAATGAGCAAGAACTTAGATAAAGCACTATGACTAAGGTAATATCACTGTATTGCTTCCATTACATGAATGCACAAGCAGGTCAACTCTGTGGTCGGTGGCTCAGTGGGCATGGTTGGATGTTCTTCAGAGGCAAGGTTCATGGGTGAAGGATGATGAGGCATTAAGCTGCAGATATACTTCATGTGACGGCAGGTATAGGTAGGGTGAGGTTGTAGGGTGTCAGGGATTGGGTAGGGATAGCAGGTGGGATCAAGGCACGAGTCGATCGTTCGGGTGGGTGTGGGACAGCTTTGTGCTGGTCCCAGCATGTCTATCTGCTGTTGACATAAGGTGTTCCCTGGTCCTGGTGCCTTCCCCAACTACCCACTGGCCACCTGGCCACCCGCACCCCGCCCGAGTGTCTCGTGGGCGGCCCGGCGTGCGGGAGGCGGGCTGGTTGGTGGGCGGCTGTCACGCTCGCATGACAGCTGAAGAGGAGGATATGTAGCATTCGTTGTGAGGCGGCAGGTGGGCTGGACGGGGCGAGCAGGGACACGTGCGGGCGGAGTGTTCAGATCTGGGTGAGCGGGTGAGGAGTGTCTAGCACCGCTCCGGTGATGCCCAATCCACCCAGGCCAGCCCGAGCCGTCCTGAGTACCCAGGAAACAATGGGAGATCGGAGAGGGAGCGTAACCCTCCCTGGCAGTTGTTGGCAGGCAGCGGCTGCATCGAGCAAAACGCTGGCCTGCCTATCACAGCCTAGCGACAGCTGTTCTCCACTCTGACTTGAAGGACTTGCGCCACCAGCACCGACGGCTCGGCCACCAGACATGAGCCACATCAAGCCCGGGGCCACACTGTCACCCGAGTCATACCAATAAAAAATGCCTTGCATTCAGAGAAACTGAAATAAAAATATCTTCACACTACTTGAATAAAAAAATTTATTATTAATTTTAAAGATAATACTCTTCATTCTGGAGATATATGCTATACAGACTATTATACTCTATAAGCTGGTGGTGGGGGTAGAGGGGTCTGAGGTGCCCATCAGCGCCGCGATGGCCTCTTGCACGAGTTGCGTAGTTGACCAAGTGGCGCGTTAGGAGAAGATGCGAATGGCCTGAGTGACCTTCATTCGGCAGATTGGGCATTCAGCGGCCTCTGACACCAATTTGTTGGCACAATCCAGGCAGAATAAGTTGTGGCCACAGGGCACGAGCGCTGCTACAACCTCAGATTCACAGCACGTGACGCAACGCTTCTTCTCGTCTATGCCATGCCCTAGCTGGCTCATCCCTGAGACGGACAGCCCCTGGACAGACTGGAAGGCATTCAACTGCTGGCTGAGATCTGGGGTGGAGGCTGGTGAGGACGACGAGGGTGAGGACGTGGGTAATCCACCCAAGCCTCCGGTTAGTGCAGAATTGAGCGACGCAAGTGATGGTGCAGCCCCAAGCCCAGGTGCTGGATCTGAACTGATTCGCCTTGCAGGGGGGTGAGCCTCTAGTGAGGGGGAGAGCCTGGAGGATGGCGGCGAGGCTCCCGATACTGACGACGACCGGCGTGTCAGCGACGATGATAAAGTGGAGGACAAGGAGGAGAAGGTAGAACTGAGAGAGGAACTGGAGCTGACTGTGGAACTCATGTTGTTGCCTAAAGGGCGTCCAAGCTCACCCCAAATGCTGGGGGGAGCTGGGTCAAATGATGGGGAAGAACCCATGGAGGATCCTAGGGACCCCAGTCCTTCGTCCACGCTGTACAGACCCAGGCCGCCAGTCCCACTGCCGTCGCTGTTCAGTTTACCACTCCCAACACCACTGGTGAAGGTAGAGAAGAGAGAGGATTCCAGGCCACTCCCCCCCTTATTAGATGACCCAAGGAGAGATGACCCAGCATCTCCCAACAGTGTGAAAGCAGAGTTCAAGTCATTGAGCTGATTCAATGTGTTCAAACTGTTCAGAGTGTTCAACCCATTCATGCCATTCAGAGAATTATTCAACCCACTTCCACTGAGACCATTCAATCCGTTCATCCCGTTTAGGCTGGACCCACTGGAAAGGCCATTGGTGAGACCATTAAGGCCTGTTCCACTGGTAATACCGTTGATTGAGGCAAGACCATTGAGCGAGGAGTTGTTGAGCTTGTAGAGCGACGAGACCAGCTCTGAGGAGGCAGGGCTGAAGAGGTTGTCGAGGCCATGCGAGGGTGGAGGAAAGTCACCATGGTGGCGCGCAGCAGCAGCAGCGTTAGGCTCGTCCTGGTCCAGCAGACCTCCCGTGCGCATTGCGATGTGTGCCTCGATCTCCTTCCTTGCCTGCTCCACAGACTCCGGCAACCCTGTCACTTCAAACACCGGCTCCTTGTCCCTTGAAGGCGTGACGATATAGGTGTGCGTTTGCTGTTGAATGCGCTTTATGGTAGCTCCCTTGGGCCCGACCACCAGACCCACCACGCGGTATGGGACGCGCACCTGTATGGTAACCTGACCAGGCACATTGGTTGGTGGCCCGGGTGCCATTGACCCATTCAAGTTGTTTTTACGGCAGGCGCGGATTTGGCTGAAGTGTTCAGCAGCTGACAGAATCTCTCGTTTGGCCATTCCTACGTCTTCTTTGCGACCTGCAAGAAGGTACGATACATCACTATACAATGCATACAGTTAAAATTATTGAACTTAAAGTAGGTGGTGTGTTTGAAAGCACAGCGCCACCTTAATGGCAATAATTCGTTATAATCTTACACAATAATGTTAGACTGTTACGTTACTGGAACACTTAGAAAACATCTGGTCAGCATATAATTGTACACAAGTCAAGGTCAGGTGTGAAGGGTTATTAGATCAACCAGTGAATAAGCTTATTATAAAACACCCCCACACACCGTCCCCATCACGGGCTAGTCATGCCCGTGCCACCTCTTGGATGGCTTAATCTTCATCAATCAATCAATCACCTGCCCCCACACACCCCATGGATCAAATCAACAGTCTGCCAGTTTCCATGGGCCAACCCCCACCTGAAATCAGAACTGTATAGCCAATGTGTATAGCATCAGTCGAGGACTTGACCTGACCAATATACACATAGTCAACCAGTCACAGAAAACTAAAATTCCAACCCATCTTCCTCTTTAGACGATTTTTATTATTATTTTTTAACCATGTAGACCAGACATGTACATTGACGTAATGGACAGTTACATAATAGAATTTGGTACTCTTCACTTTCTTTTTTATTTTTGTGTTTGACTATGAAGCTAAAAATCAACCTTAAATATTGAAGGATCAGGAGTAACTGACTGACAATTTTGAGACATTCCCAGTAACTTATAAGTGGTACTTATACGCTGGTGGCGGCCACTGCAGGTCTTTGCATATACTCATTGTAAGTTGACCAATCCACACACTAGAAAATGAGGGGACGACGACGTTTCGGTCCATCCTGGACCATTCTCAAGTCGATTGTCCCATCATCAAGTCGATGAGAATGGTCCAGGACGGACCGAAACGTCGTTTCTACATTTTCTAGTGTGTGGATTGGTCAACATACTTCAGCCACGTTATTGTGACTCCTCGTCTGCACTCATTGTAAGCCTCAGCCGGGCTTATGGGCCCACAAGCCCTTACATTGTACAGGTGCTGCCGTAAACCAGGTCATGCTAGACACACCTATACCGTTGATAGGTTAAGATATATAAGATAGGATCTTATTGCTTCTTAATTACAATTATTACTTAACCTATACCGTTGATAGGTTAAGTAATAATTGTAAATAAGGAGCAATAAGATGCTTATCTTAACATACTAAGAAGGTTAGGTGAGGTCGGTGTTTTCTATGAAGCTTTTCAAGGTAAACTAAAATATTCACAATCAATTAGTATGTCACATATGCACTTATTAAATAAGCCAATATTGACTAAGCAAGTGCAAGAACGGGTTGAAGAACGTCGCTTTTCGCTCATACATACGGCCAAAAATTGTTGTACTAGGAAAATAGAGGCGGCTGGCCAGTGACGTACTGTGGCGTTTTCTGTTTAGGGTCCTCTGGTAGGTTAGGATAAGGGGGCACTTTGTTGACCAGACCACACACTAGAAGGTGAGGGACGACGACGTTTCGGTCCGTCCTGGACCATTCTCAAGTCGATTGTGTCACTTTAATACGACTTTCTTGACGTTAGAAGGACAAGCTCCTTCCCCAGTGACTAGCCGGCCTTCCGGGGTCCCCAAGGTGAGTAGTTATATTACCCAGTCAGACCTTCTAAGGTCTCCCAACATCAAGAAACAGTCGTATTAAAATACCCTCTTATCCTTAACCCGCCAGAAGACCCAAAACAAAACGCGACAGTACGTCACTTTAGCCAGCCGCTTCCATTTTCCTAGTACGACAATTTTTGGCCGT
>WNGS01001756.1:15498-26119 GCA_020271785.1 Procambarus virginalis
TTTTTTTGTGTGTTTTGACATCCAGCCTCAGAACTGCAGAGTGGAAGGCCGGGCACGAGGGACTGGGCTCCCCCTTCCCCCTCCCCAGGGAGGGGGGGGTGTTGCACAGACACGTGGCACGGCGCCGTGGTGATGTCCATGCTCGTTTGCTAGTTTCCATTGGGGAGTTCTGTCCCTTGTTTGGTTTTCAGTAGCAGTTTCAACCATAATAAGGGTATGTTTTGGGGTGCTTACCTTTCTGGGTGCTGATCCGTTCAATGGCAGACATAGAAAGCTCCATAACTACATGTGCAATTCTATAGGCTCCTCATGCCTGTCTGAGGGGGCCATGTTTTCTGGCTCGTGGTCCCTGGTAGCCTAGAACTCCATTCACATTGATGCAAAGTCTAATATATCCATATCAGCCTGGATAGCTCTGGGTAGCCTCTGGGTCTCACCCATAAAATGGCGTTTCATTACATTCAACACTGGTTTCTGGGGGGAGCCCCGTCGGCTCCCCGGAGCTATCCAGGCTGAATGGATATGTATAACTTTCTGGCATCAGTCAAAGTGCTAGGAGTTCTTGCCTACCGGGACCACGAGCCAGAACCTGGCCCCCTCAGAGAGGCACGAGGAGCAATGGCCTATAGAAACCCCTTTTGTGATTGGGAGAATTCTATGTCTGCCATCGACCGGGACAGGCACCCAGAAAGGTAGGCGCCCCAAAACAAACCCCTATTCTGGTGAAATTATTGCTACCGAAAGCCGAACGAGTGGACAAAACTCCCCAAACAAAATTATTAAACTAGCATGACGTCATCACGTCGCCGCGCCACCGTCTGCGCAACCCCCCCTCCCCGAGAGGGGGAAGGGGAGCCCCAGACCCTCCACGCCGGCGATCCAACTGGCAGTTCTTGGCTGATGGATTGCTGGCTGGTCGAGTGCCTCTGGCTCCGGTTTTGTTTCCATTCTGTGCCTTGTGGTGTGGAATGTCTCTACCGGTGGGGTGTGAGCCAGGAGTAAGATTCCACGGTACTCGGGCTGCATGTGCCTAGGGCTGTCTTCCCTAGGTGCCCTGTAAGTACTGCCCTTGGGGCTTGGGGCCATCTTCCACAAGTCACCTTGGGTTCTGCCTCCGCTGTGTCCTTTACTGCTCGGTACTGGGCCGCCCTTGGAGTCGGCTGGGGTTTTGTTGCCCTGGTTGGTCTCTGGGTAGGTGGTAGTTTCGTCACTGGTAGGGGCGCGGGGTACTGCACAGCTAGTTTTCACCAATTACAGCGGCCGGCTCTGTTCCGCCTGGGTGCGTTGTCCTCTTGCGGGGTTTTTCTTTTGTTTTTGTTTATGCCTGGTGGGGGTCTGCCTTTACTGTGGTCCCCCTTTTCCTGTTCTAGGTGACTTTCTTTCGAATTCTTCTTTTGGCGATACTCCCCGCTTGGCCCCCGTGAGTGGACACGTCCCGGGGGTTCAGCTTTAGAAGTTTGTTGGTAGTTTGGGCGCCGGTTCGCGGTACCCTGCCTGGGCTTCCCTTAGCGTATAAACGGTTAAGGGCCCTGGAAAACCCCACGGGGGCTCCGTGGTCCTCTCGGTGTGTCCCCGGAGTCCCCCCTCGCGTCCTGCGAGTTTGACGGTTGATCTGTCCCCTTGTCTCAGGGTGACACTCACCTGTTGTGCCTCCGCCATGCTGCCTGTTGGGTCCTTGTTCTTGTGACCCGGAGTCGTCCGATAATTGTTGTCGGTACGCGCTCTCCTTCACCCAGGCCACTGGTCTTGATTATCGGGTGCAGGCAGCTGCGGCGTTGCTTGCTGGGTGTGTTGCTGCAACGCTTTTGGTGTGCGGCCCCGATGCCCCGAGGCTGCCCCGTTTTGGTGGTTGGGGTCTGGACTTTGGGGTGGGGGTCGCTTCGGCTCTGGCTCCTTCCGCTTCTTGTTCCTCCCCTTCTGTTCTACTCACTTCCTCCCTTGCCTCCTGCTCCGAACCTTGGGCGGGTTTCGGGGTTGGGGGCGGGGTCTGGTTGGGTTGAGACTCGGGCGGTCTCGGGGGTTTTCCCCTTCCGGGGTGGCGGCGGAGGCATTCGAGTCGGTTCCTCCAGCCGTGCCGTATGAGTCTGACCAGTGGGCTCCCTTCATTAGTGTTTGCACGGCTGCCCCGGCTTTTCCTTGTTCAGCTGGGGCTTTGGGGGTGCGGCTCGGCCCTGGGTCATGCCATAGAGGTTCCCGGGGTTAGGGAGGGGTTGCCTGGGGGGCCTCGGCCCCGTTTGCCCCACTTGGGTCCTTGTACCTTTGGTGTGGGGCTGGCAGTTCCTCAGTGGGGTTGTTCCTTCCCTCTGTGTTCCTGTTGTTTCGGGTATACCCCTCCCTGGGTTCGGTTCCGTGTTCCTTCGGGTTCGTCGGTCCCGTCATTCCTAGGGGTGTGTTTCACCCCCTTTTCCTTACCATTTTCGCTCTTGTGTCACGATGCTGTTCACAAAAGCGACAACGACACCAACGGATATAATATAAAAACAATAAAATGTGTTCAGGTAAGGTACATCCATACAAAGTGTGAAACAAACATTGATGGATTTCTATATTAACCTAGTACATAGTGCCTAAACTGCTTCGTATCGTTGTCCCTGCATGTCAGGGGTGCTTGTCATGGTTCTCGTTGCTTCACGAGTCTCTTCGTACCTTCCTAGGTTATTGGCACGTCTGTTGATATTCGATGTGGTTTCCATCGGGTCTTTTGTCGGCCTTGTTGGTTCCCTTCTATCATCTGTTTTCTTTCACTTCGTTTTCGCCTTGTTTGGGTTTCGCGTCATCTCTACTTCCTGTTTCGGCTTTCTTTGTCTTCGTTCCGCACACCTTCCTGGTGTTTGTAATTACCTAAGTGTAATTACCTAAGTGTAGTTACAGGATGAGAGCTACGCTCGTGGTGTCCCGTCTTCCCAGCACTCTTTGTCATATAACGCTTTGAAACTACTGACGGTTTTGGCCTCCACCACCTTCTCACTTAACTTGTTCCAACCGTCTACCACTCTATTTGCGAAGGTGAATTTTCTTACGTTTCTTCGGCATCTGTGTTTAGCTAGTTTAAATCTATGACCTCTTGTTCTTGAAGTTCCAGGTCTCAGGAAATCTTCCCTGTCGATTTTATCAATTCCTGTTACTATTTTGTACGTAGTGATCATATCGCCTCTTTTTCTTCTATCTTCTAGTTTTTGCATATTTAATGCCTCTAACCTCTCCTCATAGCTCTTGTCCTTCATTTCTGGGAGCCACTTAGTGGCATGTCGTTGCACCTTTTCCAGTTTGTTGATGTGCTTCTTAAGATAAGGGCACCATACAACCGCTGCATATTCCAGCTTTGGTCTAATAAAAGTCGTGAACAATTTCTTTAGTATTTCTCCATCCATGTATTTAAAAGCAATTCTTAGGTTAGAAAGTGTAGCATAGGCTCCTCGCACAATGTTCTTGATGTGGTCCTCAGGTGACAGTTTTCTATCTAAAACCACCCCTAGATCCCTTTCTTTATCAGAATTCTTTAAAGATTTCTCACATAATTTATAGGTTGTGTGGGGTCTATGTTCACCAATTCCACATTCCATAACATGGCATTTATTCACATTAAATTCCATTTGCCAAGTGTTGCTCCAAATACTTATTTTGTCCAGCTCTTCTTGAAGGCATGACAATCATCTAGGTTTCTTATCTTCCCTATTATCTTAGCATCATCGCAAACATGTTCATGTAATTCTGTAATCCCTCTGGTAGATCGTTTATGTAGACAATGAACATTACCGGTGCAAGAACTGAACCCTGTGGTACTCCACTCGTGACATTCCTCCAATCCGATACCTTGCCTCTGATTACGGCCCTCATTTTTCTGTCAGTTAGGAAATTTTTCATCCATGTTAGTAGCTTACCCGTCACCCCTCCAATATGTTCCAGTTTCCAGAACAACCTCTTATGGGGAACTCTGTCGAAAGCCTTTTTTAGGTCCAGATAGATGCAGTCAACCCAACCATCTCTTTCCTGTAAAATCTCTGTTGCTCGATCATAAAACTGAGTAAGTTCGTTACACAGGATCTTCCAGATCGAAAACCATACTGTCGGTCTGATATTATATCATTTCTCTCCAGGTGTTCTACCCATTTAGTTTTAATTATTTTTTCCAATATTTTGACTATTACACTTGTCAATGATACAGGTCTATAATTAAGGGGTCTTCCCTGCTTCCACTTTTGTAGATTGGAACTATGTTAGCCTTTTTCCACACATCAGCTACAACTCCTGTAAACAAGGATGCCTGAAAAATCAGCTGAAGTGGAATGCTGAGCTCAGGTGCACACTCTCTCAGAACCCATGGTGAAACTCCATCTGGACCAACTGCCTTGTTCTTACTTAGCTCCTTGAGCATTTTTTCCACTTCGTCTCTAGTCACCTCTATGTGCTCTATGTTATTCTCTGGAATTCTTATTGTGTCTGGTTCCCTAAAGATTTCATTTTGTACAAACACACTTTGGAACTTTTCGTTTAGTGTTTCACACATTTCCTTTTCATTTTCCGTGAATCTATTTCCCATTATTTTGTACGATAGTTTGTACGTACATAGTGTCCGTTTTGTGTGTCCGCCTGGTGTACGGGCCCCCGCCTCCCAGTGGCTGGGTGGTGTGTTTCGTACCTCGTGTGCTGGGGCCGCGGTGTGTGTTTTGTTTACGGGCGATATGCTCGTGTGTTCGCGTCGTTTCCCGTGTTTTTTCTGCAAGCTTCTTGCTCGTTTCTCCCTCCAGTCGTGGCCCTCTGGCTGCTGAGGGTGTTTTGGATTTATATCGGGGGGTGTCACTTCGTTCTCCCTCTGTTCTGCTTCATCTTCTGCAAGGCGCGCACCTCTAGCCGTATTCTCCTCCGACCTCGCATTTTATTCAGGTTAGGGTACTTCCTATGCCTGCTGCCTCGTGTGTGCTTGGCTTCGGGCACACCTTTAGTGCTGCTTCTGGTATGTTACTTGGCTCGCCTGTGTTGTGGCGCGGTCATGTGTATGCTCTGCAGGTGAGGTTGTCTTGTCTGGCACTTCTGTCGGCCTAGTGCTGGTTCTCACTTTTGGTGGGGTGCTTGCCTAGTGGTGCTTCCAGGGGTTGGATCTGGCTCTTGGGCCCCGCTTCTCTTGTCAGTGGACGATTGTACAGTTTCCTGAGCCTTCTGGGCTCTTGTCTTTACGTTTGCTCCTGTGGGTGGGGTCTGCCCCCTCCACATGGTTTTTTGGTGCTTCTGCTTCCTTTCCCCTCTGACATTAATCAGGTTATTATGGTGTCTGTGGCTCCTTTGGGTGCTCACTACCTCCTGTGTCTCCTTGTGCGTTCAGACATACGGACATAAGTCTTGTGGGCCTGCGGTGGGCCTATTGGCCCGTGCGAGGTGGCTACTGTTTCTTCCTATCTATTCCCACTCACATGCATGTCCAACCTGCCCTTGCACCGATCGTGGGGCCCCATGACCATGTTACGTGGTTATTGGTTCTGCGATTCACCGGGCCTCTTACTGTGCAGTTCATCCCTCCGGTTTTTCCTGATTCTGCGCTTTTACCTTTTATGCCGGCTGTTTCGTGCCCACCTTGCACCGCAAGGGTGGCTTGTGCCACTATCCCTGTTTCTATTGTTTCATGGGGTTTGGTCAATACACACAACCACTACGGAACTACTTATCTTTTGTTACGTATTCCGTAGTTCCGGGTGATATTTTGGCGGGCATTGGTGCGGGTTGGGCGCTCTGCGTGTATGTACGGTGTCTCGCATTTTTGTTCTAGTCCACACTTGCAAGTAGTCTCGTTATTGTTCGCTACTCTGCTGGTTGTGTGCTTGGGCGCCGCCTCCCTGTTCTCCACAGGTTGGCGGGATTTTTCCTTTGGACGTTCAGAACGGTTTGAGTTCCATCGTTGGTGCTTTGGGGAGCTTTGCTTCTCTGGTTAGGCTCATGCGTTTGGAGCGAGTATCTTCTTGGGTTACTCTACTCACTCCGCCACCTTTGTTCACTGTTCCATCCTTGTTTCCTCTTCCCTGCTTGGCGGGATTGCGTCGATGGCTCCTGACTGGGGTGTTTGGTGTGGTGTTTGGTCACCTTGCATGTGTCTTTAGTGCCTTTTGGTCCATCTTTTGTTTTTGTTGTCCTGTGGGGCTCTGCCCCGCATTTTGGTGTTTTTGTTCTCGTTGTCGACCCCGGGGTTATTTCCCTGTCGGGACGCTTTCCTTGCCTCTTTTCGGTGCCTGACTGCACCCTGCTTTACGGAAGGTCCTCGGGTATGTACGCGCTCCTCTCCCCATTTTGGTTGGTCGTGTGCGTTACTTCCCGGCCACTCCTTGGGCCGTTCTTCGTGGTTTCCTTCCTTATTGCCATTTTCCTCCCCATGCTACACTTTTTGTGTGTCTGGGGCAGTGCTTCTTGGTTATCCTGTTTGGTGCTCCGGTGGGCCTCTGTCCATGTTCCACGTCCTGATTTTGGACTTCTCCAGTGTTCCGTTTAGGTACCGAGTTCCTGCGATTTCTGTGTAGTTTTCTGCAGGCTTCGGGTTGCGCTGTCTGTGGGGGGTGTGTGGACTTTTCGGCCTGCTGCTCCTGCTTTCCTGGTTCCTTTTCGTGGAACCGGGTTTGCTGGGTTCCGGTCCTGGTTTTGGTTTTTCTTTGTTCCTTTTCCGGACCGTGTGTGTTTGCTTCTTGCGGTTCTCGTCCTTATATTCTTACGGTAGTTTTCCACTTGGATGCTTCAGGGATGTGCGTCTCATTCTTCCCTGCTGGAGCTGGTTATATGTTGCTCCTTTGGGTTGCGGGGTCGCTGTTTTTCGCTCCGCGTTTTGCGAATCTGGACACAGGTCCCAGGTTCTTGGGACCAGGTTCTTGGTCTCCCACTTGCGTGTTTCTTCTCGGGGGCAGTGTGTGGTTTTCCTATCATTGCGAAGGGTCCTTCGGTCTTTGATAGGGTTGGCTTGTCTTCCCTTCGCGGTGGTTCTGGGACTGTCGTCTGGAATGGTCCTGTCACCTCCTGTTGGGTGGTGCTGGCGGAGCCGCTCCTGCTTGCGTTAAGTGTTGCGGTTCCTTCCGCTCCATTCCGCTTGCTGTCCTGGGCGTTGTGCCCCTCGGGCCTGCTCTGGAGTTTTGGGGCCGTCCTGGTCATTGGCCTGGGTGGTCTTTGTCTTCTCGTTTTGGTCTTTGTTTTATCTCTGGTTTTGGTGGTTGAGTTATGGTGTGTGGTATCCGCCTCCCGGTTCCTTCCCTGTTTTACTTATCTTTGGGGAGGTAGCTCCGGGGAGCCGACGAGGCTCCCCCCAGAAACCCAGCATTGAATATAATGAAACGCCATTTTCTGGGTGAGTCCCGGAGGCTCCCCGGCATCCCGCCCTCCCTCCGGTCGGCGGCGTTTTTTGCGTTTTTGACATCCAGCCTAAGAACTGCCAGTTGGATCGCCGGCATGGAGGGTCTGGGGCTCCCCCTTCCCCCTCTCGGGGAGGGGGGGTTGCGCAGACGGTGGCGCAGCGACGTGATGACGTCATGCTAGTTTAATAATTTTGTTTGGGGAGTTCTGTCCACTCGTTCGGCTTTTTGTAGCAATAATTTCACCAGAATAGGGGTTTGTTTTGGGGCGCCTACCTTTCTGGGTGCCTGTCCCGGTCGATGGCAGACATAGAATTCTCCAATCACAAAAGGGGTTTCTATAGGCCATTGCTCCTCGTGCCTCTCTGAGGGGGCCAGGTTCTGGCTCGTGGTCCCCGGTAGGCAAGAACTCCTAGCACTTTGACTGATGCCAGAAAGTTATACATATCCATTCAGCCTGGATAGCTCCGGGGAGCCTCCGGGACTCACCCAGAAAATGGCGTTTCATTACATTCAACGCTGGGTTTTTATCATTTGTTTTTCTGGGGGAGCCCCGTCGGCTCCCCGAGCTATCCAGGCTGAATGGATATGTATAACTTTCTGGCATCAGTCAACGCATGGAGTTCTTGCCTACCGGGGACCACGAGCCAGAACCTGGCCCCCTCAGAGAGGCACGAGGAGCAATGGCCTATACAGACCTCCCTTATTATTATTGGGAGCATTCTATGTCTGCCATCGACCGGGAAAGGCACCCAGAAAGGTAGGCGCCCCAAAACAAACCCCTATTCTGGTAAACTATTGCGACCGAAGACCGAACAGGCGAACAGAACTCCCCAAACGAAAATTAATCCGCATGATGTCATCATGTCGCCGCGCCTCCGTTTGCGCAACCCCCCCCCCCACGGGAGGGGGAAGGGGGGAGCCCCAGACCCCACCGCCGGCGACCCAACCTTCAGTTCTCAGGCTGATGCGATCTGGTGCGGTCGTGCCTCTGGCCCCAGTTTGCGGTCGTGCCTAGTTTGCGGTTGCAGTTCTGTTCCTGGTGGTGTGAGCTGTCCCTTCTGGTGGTGTGTGGGCCAGGAGTATTATTCTACGGTGCTCGGGCTGCTTGTGCCTAGGGCTATCTTCCCTAGGTGCCCTGTGAGTACTGCCCTTGGGGCTTAGGGCTATCTTCCCTGGGTCTCCTTGGGATCTACCTCCGCTGTGCTGTGTATTGCTCGGTACTTGGCCGCCCTTGGGGGTCAGCTGGGTTTTTTCTTGCCCTTGTTTGTCTCTGGGTAGGGGGTAGTTTTCGACACTGGCAGGGGCGCGGGGTACTGCGCGCTAGTTTTCACCAATTACAGCGGCCGGCTCTGTTCCGCCTGGGTACGTTGTCCTCTTGCGGGGTTTTTCTTTTGTTTTTGTTTTTGCCAGGTGGGGGGGTCTGCCTGTTGGTCCTCCTAGCTGTTTTTGAGGGTATTTCTCCACTTGTCTATTGGTGGTACTCCCCGCTTGGCCCCCGTGAGTGTACACGTCCCGGGGTTCAGCTTATAGCAGTTTGTTGGTAGTTCTGGGTGCCGGTTAGCAGTACCCTGCCTGGGCTTCCCTTAGCGTGTTATCAAGGCTAAGGGCCCTGGAAAACCCCACGGGGGCTACGTGGTCCGATGGATGTGATCCCTGAGTCCCCTCTCGCGTCCTGCGAGTTTGACGGTTGCTCTGTCCCCCTGTCTCCGGGGACACTCACCGGTTTTGCCTCCGCCATGCTGCCTGTTGGGTCGGTGATTGTTTTGACCGGAGTCGTGCGACGTGTGTTGTCTGTACGTTCTCCAGTTCACCCAGGCTACTGCGCCTGATATGCGGGTGACGGCAGCAGAGGCGTTGCATGCTCGTTTTAGGTTGCTGCAACGTGCTAGGTTGGTCACTGCCCCGGATGCCCCGAGACTGCCCCGTTTTGGTTATAGGGACCCGGACTTGGGGTGGGTGTCGCTTCGACACTGGTTCCGTCCGCCCCTCCAAGTCCTTCCCCTTCTCCTGCTCGTTCGGTTCCCCCCCCCCCCTTGCTGCCGGCTCCTAAACGTCTGAGGGTTTCCGAGCCGGGCTGGGTTTAGTTGGTTGTGAGACTCGGGCGGTCTCGGGGGTCTCCCCTTCTGGGGCAGGGGCGGAGGCATTCGAGCCTGGTCCTTCTGCCGAAGCTTCTGGGTCTGGCCAGTGGACCCCCTTTGTTCCTGCTTTCTCGGCTGCCCCCGCCTTTTCTTTGGGGGTGGGGGCTCAGGAGGACGGCTCGGCCCCGGACCCTCAAGGTGAGGTTCCTGGGTTGGGGAGGGGTTGGCTTGGGGGCCTTGGGGCCCGTTGGACCCCGCCTGGGTTTTTTTGCCCTCCGAGCGGGGCTTAGTGTTACAAGGAGAGGGGTTCTCTTTCGCTCCCTCCGCGTACGAATTGGATTTAGTGTCCACCCCTCCCCGGGTTTGGTTCCGTGATCCCGAGGGTTTTTCGGTTCCATCTTTCCGGAGGTTTCCCGCTCACCGTGTTTCTGCTTCGGAGGTGCGGGAGGCATTGGCGGCTTACCTCTTGCGTGACCCAGATTATGCCTTCCTGATGGATCCTCGTTCCTTTGTGTACGGATCCCCAGGTTCGTGCTGGTTTCGTTATGAGGTTCCGGAGTCGTCTTGGTTGGCAGACTGCCCTCTCTTTTCGTTGGAGTCTTGGCACACGTTCTGTCGGTCCCGTGCGCTTGAGTGGCGAGAGGCTTCCTTGGCGTTGCAGGTTTTCCTGGGGGGCGCTTTCGAGCCTTTGAATGCTTGTTTGTTCGCTCCTGCCCTTCCGCGGGATGTTGGTGTCATGCAGCTTCACGTGCGGGTTCCTTCCCTTTCGGCTGCCCTGATTGCGGAGGATTTGCGGACTCGTGGCCTGCTTGCTTCAGCTCTGCGTTTCTTTTCCCTCCTTGAGCTCTCCTCGGATTGGCTCGAGTTGGATGTGGGTGCGCTTGGGGCTGCTGCTGGGTCTAGTGCGCTGCCCTCGGCTGTGCGGGCGTCGTCTGCCTTGTTGAAGCTCTTCGCGCCGATCCTGCGTGATGCGGTCTCGCGGTTTCTTCTCTCTTCTCGCCTCGCGTGTCGTCAGGCGGTGCTGGCTTCCTCCTTGGATTCCGCCTGGGCCCTGGCTCTTCGTTTGTCCTCGCCCTTTTGCCCGTTGCTGTTTGCAGAGTCTGCTGTTGAGCGTATATTGCCATTTTGAAAAACACAAATAGTGGAAATCATTCTTACATGTGAAGGCCTCAATACTGAGAGATCAACCAAGACTGGTGCTCTTGGGAAATGTTTAACAGT
>WNGS01001757.1:0-14469 GCA_020271785.1 Procambarus virginalis
TCTCTCTCTCTCTCTCCCAGCAGGCAGAGGAGACAGTCAGCGTGGGAGCGGAAACTCACAGTGACAGGTCCATGAAGGTATGGTGAATTAACCTTTTTACACCGTATTTCATGCATGGGATTCTCACACGTGATTGTGTATGCTGTGGTAGATGTGCCCTCTACTTCACCATCATCTACTCTGAGGGCCCTCTACTTCACCATCATTTACTCTGAGGGCCTCTACTGCGCTATCATCTACTCTGAGGGGCCTCTACTGCACTATCATCTACTCTGAGGGGCCTCTACTGCACTATCATCTACTCTGAGGGGCCTCTACTGCCCTATCATCTACTCTGAGGGGCGTCTACTGCACTATCATCTACTCTGAGGGCGTCTACTGCACTATCATCTACTCTGAGGGCTTCTACTGCACTATCATCTACTCTGAGAGGCCTCTACTGCCCTATCATCTACTCTGAGGGGCATCTACTGCGCTATCATCTACTCTGAGGGCCTCTACTGCACTATCATCTACTCTGAGGGGCCTCTACTGCACTATCATCTACTCTGAGGGGCCTGTACTGCACTATCATCTACTCTGAGAGGCCTCTACTGCACTATCATCTACTCTGAGCGCCTGTACTGCACTATCATCTACTCTGAGGGACCTCTACTGCACTATCATCTACTCTGAGGGGCGTCTACTGCACTATCATCTACTCTGAGGGGCCTCTACTGCACTATCATCTACTCTGAGCGCCTCTACTGCACTATCATCTACTCTGAGGGGCCTCTACTGCACTATCATCTACTCTGAGGGGCCTCTACTGCACTATCATCTACTCTGAGGGGCCTCTACTGCACTATCATCTACTCTGAGGGGCGTCTACTGCACTATCATCTACTCTGAGGGCCTCTACTGCACTATCATCTACTCTGAGGGGCCTCTACTGCACTATCATCTACTCTGAGCGCCTGTACTGCACTATCATCTACTCTGAGGGACCTCTACTGCACTATCATCTACTCTGAGGGGCCTCTACTGCACTATCATCTACTCTGAGGGCCTCTACTGCACTATCATCTACTCTGAGGGGCCTCTACTGCACTATCATCTACTCTGAGGGCCTCTACTGCACTATCATCTACTCTGAGGGCCTCTACTGCACTATCATCTACTCTGAGGGCCTCTACTGCACTATCATCTACTCTGAGCGCCTGTACTGCACTATCATCTACTCTGAGGGCCTCTACTGCACTATCATCTACTCTGAGCGCCTGTACTGCACTATCATCTACTCTGAGGGACCTCTACTGCACTATCATCTACTCTGAGGGCCTCTACTGCACTATCATCTACTCTGAGGGCCTCTACTGCACTATCATCTACTCTGAGCGCCTGTACTGCACTATCATCTACTCTGAGCGCCTGTACTGCACTATCATCTACTCTGAGCGCCTCTACTGCACTATCATCTACTCTGAGCGCCTCTACTGCACTATCATCTACTCTGAGGGACCTCTACTGCACTATCATCTACTCTGAGCGCCTCTACTGCACTATCATCTACTCTGAGGGGCCTCTACTGCACTATCATCTACTCTGAGGGGCCTCTACTGCACTATCATCTACTCTGAGGGGCCTCTACTGCACTATCATCTACTCTGAGGGGCCTCTACTGCACTATCATCTACTCTGAGGGGCCTCTACTGCACTATCATCTACTCTGAGGGGCCTCTACTGCACTATCATCTACTCTGAGGGACCTCTACTGCACTATCATCTACTCTGAGCGCCTCTACTGCACTATCATCTACTCTGAGGGGCCTCTACTGCACTATCATCTACTCTGAGGGACCTCTACTGCACTATCTCTGCCCCGAGATGATTTCGGGGCTTTAGTGTCCCCGCGGCCCGGTCCTCGACCAGGCCTCCACCCCCAGGAAGCAGCCCGTGACAGCTGACTAACACCCAGGTACCTATTTTACTGCTAGGTAACAGGGGCATAGGGTGAAAGAAACTCTGCCCATTGTTTCTCGCCGGCGCCTGGGATCGAACCCAGGACCACAGGATCACAAGTCCAGCGTGCTGTCCGCTCGGCCGACCGGGTCCCTAAGAGCGGGGTAGAGACAGAGGCAGGTGTTTTCTTCCCAATGTTATTGTTATTGCTGGTGCCACTGATTGATGACTGGCTGGGATGTGTGCCACACCCTGCCAGGGTGCCCAGGGTGCCACACTCTATTTAGAGGTCGATATTTTGTAAAGTCTGGCATTGGAGCTGACTTTAACCAGCTTATGTCCGTCCTGTACCCCACACCACTCACCCTGCAAAGTTGGGTAAGGTTTGCCCCAAGTGCTGAGAGAGAACTATCAACATCAGAGGCCCGAGACTGTTCAACACGCTTCCACTACACATAAGGGACATAACTGGCCGACCCCTCACAGTGTTCAAGAGAGAACTATCAACATCAGAGGCCCGAGACTGTTCAACACGCTTCCACTACACATAAGGGACATAACTGGCCGACCCCTCACAGTGTTCAAGAGAGAACTATCAACATCAGAGGCCCGAGACTGTTCAACACACTTCCACTACACATAAGGGACATAACTGGCCGACCCCTCACAGTGTTCAAGAGAGAACTATCAACATCAGAGGCCCGAGACTGTTCAACACGCTTCCACTACACATAAGGGACATAACTGGCCGACCCCTCACAGTGTTCAAGAGAGAACTATCAACATCAGAGGCCCGAGACTGTTCAACACACTTCCACTACACATAAGGGACATAACTGGCCGACCCCTCACAGTGTTCAAGAGAGAACTATCAACATCAGAGGCCCGAGACTGTTCAACACGCTTCCACTACACATAAGGGACATAACTGGCCGACCCCTCACAGTGTTCAAGAGAGAACTATCAACATCAGAGGCCCGAGACTGTTCAACACACTTCCACTACACATAAGGGACATAACTGGCCGACCCCTCACAGTGTTCAAGAGAGAACTATCAACATCAGAGGCCCGAGACTGTTCAACACGCTTCCACTACACATAAGGGACATAACTGGCCGACCCCTCACAGTGTTCAAGAGAGAACTATCAACATCAGAGGCCCGAGACTGTTCAACACGCTTCCACTACACATAAGGGACATAACTGGCCGACCCCTCACAGTGTTCAAGAGAGAACTATCAACATTAGAGGCCCGAGACTGTTCAACACGCTTCCACTACACATAAGGGACATAACTGGCCGACCCCTCACAGTGTTCAAGAGAGAACTATCAACATCAGAGGCCCGAGACTGTTCAACACGCTTCCACTACACATAAGGGACATAACTGGCCGACCCCTCACAGTGTTCAAGAGAGAACTTGATAAACACCTCTAAAGGATACCTGATCAACCAGGCTGTGATTCACACTTCAGATTGCGAGCAGCTGCGTCCAACAGCCTGGTCAGAGACCGGGCCGCGGGGCCATTAATCCCTGGAAGGTACAAAAGGTAGGTATGGTAGCGACTATAGCCTCCAATCTTAAACAAGCAGCTAAACTGACTTTGTCTCTAATAATCCCCGACAGATTGTAATCCTGGACGGTAGAGCGACGGTCTTGCTTCATGCAGGTCGGCGTTCAATCCCCCGAGACCGTCCACAAGTGGGTGGCCACCATTCCTTTCCCTCCGTCCTATCCCAAATCCTTATCCTGACCCCTTCCCAGGTGCTATATAGATATAATGGCTTGGCACTTTCCCCTTGATAATTAACCTCCCTAGCTATCAACACAGAGAGTACACACACACACACCCAAGTGCTTTGAGACACACTCAGCCGCTCGAGTGTCTTACCGCGTGCATGTGCGGGTTCACTGAGTGCCTTCCGTGTTGTCAATTGATTGACAGAGACCCAGCCCCGCAGGAAGTGGCACGGGCATGAATAACCCGTAATGCTGCTGTCCCCTTTTAGAAGGTGGCTCTCATGCCGGCCCAGGGGACCCGGATGGGGACGTCGGGATGGGACAATGGGATGTCACGGTCGCTGGGGAGCGGGACCAGTACACAACACAGTCACCGTGTAAGCCACACACAAGTAATGTGGTGGAGGCTGACTCCATACACAGTTTCAAGTGTAGATATGATAGAGCCCAGTAGGCTCAGGAACCTGTACACCTGTTGATTGACGGTTGAGAGGCGGGGCCAAAGAGCCAGAGCTCAACCCCTACAAGCACAACTAGGTGAGTACAACTAGGTGAGTACACACACACACACACACACACACACACACACACACACACACACACACACACACACACACACACACAGAGTGGTTGACAAATGGAATGCATTAGGCAGTGATGTGGTGGAGGCTGACTCCATACACAGTTTCAAGTGTAGATATGATAGAGCCCAGTAGGCTCAGGAACCTGTACACCAGTTGATTGACGGTTGAGAGGCGGGACCAAAGAGCCAGAGCTCAACCACTGCAAGTACAAATAGGTGAGGACACACTTACCAAAAACACACTAACACAAGCAACACAATAGGTCGTAAAATATACGATGTTTACACACGTATCATCAACATTGTAAATAAACTAACGGGCTTGTATTCATGAAAACGAATATAGTTGTAAACATGTAAATAAAACCAGGGTGCACGGAGCAGATCTCACGGACTGATATATTAAAGTACCCGAACCTAACCAACCCGAGGACCAACGTAAAGAAAACGGGAACATCACTTCACCTTGCGAGTCTGTGTGTGGGGGGGGGAGGGGGGGATTTTAGTATATCACTTTTTTGGGCCTGAGGAGGAGGGTTATACGTCAGAAATACGACGGTGTTAGACAAGGCGGAGGGCGGTAGTGAAGCGAGCGGCTCAGTGACCTTTCACGATTAGTTTGTTTATACAGGTGTGGAAGGTGTGTGTTTAGGGGGGGGGGACACACCGCCATAGTGACAGTATTGGGCAGCGCCACTCATCCTGTGAGTGGACACACCGCCATAGTGACAGTATTGGGCAGCGTCACTCATCCTGTGAGTGGACACACCGCCATAGTGACAGTATTGGGCAGCGCCACTCATCTTGTGAGTGGACACACCGCCATAGTGACAGTATTGGGCAGCGCCACTCATCCTGTGAGTGGACACACCGCCATAGTGACAGTATTGGGCAGCGCCACTCATCCTGTGAGTGGACACACCGCCATAGTGACAGTATTGGGCAGCGTCACTCATTTTGTGAGTGGACACACCGCCATAGTGACAGTATTGGGCAGCGCCACTCATCTTGTGAGTGGACACACCGCCATAGTGACAGTATTGGGCAGCGCCACTCATCTTGTGAGTGGACACACCGCCATAGTGACAGTATTGGGCAGCGCCACTCATCCTGTGAGTGGACACACCGCCATAGTGACAGTATTGGGCAGCGCCACTCATCCTGTGAGTGGACACACCGCCATAGTGACAGTATTGGGCAGCGCCACTCATCTTGAGTGGACACACCGCCATAGTGACAGTATTGGGCAGCGCCACTCATCCTGTGAGTGGACACACCGCCATAGTGACAGTATTGGGCAGCGCCACTCATCCTGTGAGTGGACACACCACCATAGTGACAGTATTGGGCAGCGCCACTCATCCTGTGAGTGGACACACCGCCATAGTGACAGTATTGGGCAGCGCCACTCATCCTGTGAGTGAACACACCGCCATAGTGACAGTATTGGGCAGCGCCACTCATCCTGTGAGTGGACACACCACCATAGTGACAGTATTGGGCAGCGCCACTCATCCTGTGAGTGGACACACCACCATAGTGACAGTATTGGGCAGCGCCACTCATCCTGTGAGTGGACACACCACCATAGTGACAGTATTGGGCAGCGTCACTCATCCTGTGAGTGGACACACCACCATAGTGACAGTATTGGGCAGCGCCACTCATCCTGTGAGTGGACACACCGCCATAGTGACAGTATTGGGCAGCGCCACTCATCCTGTGAGTGAACACACCACCATAGTGACAGTATTGGGCAGCGCCACTCATCTTGTGAGCGAACTTTGTCTCATCCTAATATCAGACACAGACAAAGATACAAACTACAGCACTGTATCAACATCAGCAGATGACACTAAGATCATCACGCGAGTAGACAACATAGAGGACACTTCAATCCTCCAATCGGATGTAAATCAGGTCTTTCAATGGGCCACAGATAATAATATGTTTAATGAAAATAAGTTCCAGCTCCTGTGCTATGGAGAAAAAGGAAAATATAAAAACGGAAACCATATGTAAAACAGTAAATCACACAATAGAACTAAAAAGCAATGTAAAGAATTATGGAGTAATCTTGTCAGAAGACCTTACCTTTATAGAACACCATAAAGTAGCCGTCGCGACTGCAAGAAAAATGACAGGTTGGATAACAAGGACCTTCCAAACAAGGGATGACATACCAGTGATGACCTTTCAAGACGCTAGTGCTCTCTAGGGTGGAATATTGTTGAACACTAACAGCCCCATTCAGAGCCCCAGAAATTGCTGACCTGGAGAGCGTGCAAAGATCCTTTACCGCTAGAATCCACTCTATAAGTCATCTTGATTATTGGACCGATTAAAAGTTCTAAATCTGTATTTTCTAGAGCTCAGGCGAGAGAGATACAATCTACAAGTGGAAGATATTAGAGGGGCTGGTCCCAAACCTGCACACAGAAATAACATCACATGAGACCAGGAGGCATGGCAGGATGTGCAGAATACCCCCGTTGAAGAGCAGAGGTGCAACAGGTACTCTGAGAGAGAACTATCAGAGGCCCGAGACTGTTCAACACGCTTCCACTACACATAAGGGACATAACTGGCCGACCCCTCACAGTGTTCAAGAGAGAACTATCAACATCAGAGGCCCGAGACTGTTCAACACGCTTCCACTACACATAAGGGGCATAACTGGCCGACCCCTCACAGTGTTCAAGAGAGAACTATCAACATCAGAGGCCCGAGACTGTTCAACACGCTTCCACTACACATAAGGGACATAACTGGCCGACCCCTCACAGTGTTCAAGAGAGAACTATCAACATCAGAGGCCCGAGACTGTTCAACACGCTTCCACTACACATAAGGGACATAACTGGCCGACCCCTCACAGTGTTCAAGAGAGAACTATCAACATCAGAGGCCCGAGACTGTTCAACACGCTTCCACTACACATAAGGGACATAACTGGCCGACCCCTCACAGTGTTCAAGAGAGAACTATCAACATCAGAGGCCCGAGACTGTTCAACACGCTTCCACTACACATAAGGGACATAACTGGCCGACCCCTCACAGTGTTCAAGAGAGAACTATCAACATCAGAGGCCCGAGACTGTTCAACACGCTTCCACTACACATAAGGGACATAACTGGCCGACCCCTCACAGTGTTCAAGAGAGAACTATCAACATCAGAGGCCCGAGACTGTTCAACACGCTTCCACTACACATAAGGGACATAACTGGCCGACCCCTCACAGTGTTCAAGAGAGAACTATCAACATCAGAGGCCCGAGACTGTTCAACACGCTTCCACTACACATAAGGGACATAACTGGCCGACCCCTCACAGTGTTCAAGAGAGAACTATCAACATCAGAGGCCCGAGACTGTTCAACACGCTTCCACTACACATAAGGACATAACTGGCCGACCCTCACAGTGTTCAAGAGAGAACTATCAACACCAGAGGCCCGAGACTGTTCAACACGCTTCCGCTACACATAAGGGACATAACTGGCCGACCCCTCACAGTGTTCAAGAGAGAACTATCAACATCAGAGGCCCGAGACTGTTCAACACGCTTCCACTACACATAAGGGACATAACTGGCCGACCCCTCACAGTGTTCAAGAGAGAACTATCAACATCAGAGGCCCGAGACTGTTCAACACGCTTCCACTACCCATAAGGGACATAACTGGCCGACCCCTCACAGTGTTCAAGAGAGAACTATCAACACCAGAGGCCCGAGACTGTTCAACACGCTTCCACTACACATAAGGGACATAACTGGCCGACCCCTCACAGTGTTCAAGAGAGAACTATCAACATCAGAGGCCCGAGACTGTTCAACACGCTTCCACTACACATAAGGGACATAACTGGCCGACCCCTCACAGTGTTCAAGAGAGAACTGGATAAACTCCAAAGGATACCTGATCAACCAGGCTGTGACTCATACGTCAGGCTGCGAGCAGCCGCGTCCAACAGCTTGTTTGACCAAACCACCAACCAAGAGGCCTGGTCGGAGACCGGCCGCGGGGCCGCTGATCCGCACAAGGTAGACACATAGTAGGTAGGTAGGTAAGATATAGGGAGAGTTAAGGCAGAGTTGGAGGGGAAATCATCAAAGCTAATCGCGGGTGGAGGCTGTGAGTGTCGTTGTCACCCTGTGTCACCTCTGTGTCACCCTGTGTCACCCTGTGTCACCCTGTGTCACCCCTGTGTCACCCTGTGTCACCACCCCTACTTACACGTGTGAAACATCTTTGAACACGCGTCCTAGGGTCACCCTTAACACGAGGAACGGCGCCTAATACGTGTGAATCCCGCTGGGCGATGTTGTGGTAGAACCCTGAACCCCTGAGAATTTTACGTGGGTAGGGACCCACCCCGGACTCTCTTCTAGTAGATGGTAGAAGTTCTTCTACTCCCCAAGCCCGGCCTGGGGGTCACTGGGGGCGAGATTCACGAAGCTGTTACGCAAGCACTTACGAACGTGTACATCTTTCGTCAATCTTTGACGGCTTTGGTCACATTTATTAAACAGTTTACAAGCATGAAAACTTGCCAATCAACTGTTGTTATTGTTATAAACAGCCTCCTGGTGCTTCGGAGCTCATTAACTGTTTAATAATTGTAAACAAAGCCGCCAAAGATTGAGAAAAGATGGACAGGTTCGTAAGTGCTTGCGTAACTGCTTCGTGAATCTGGCCCCAGGTTCATAAGTGCTTGCGTAACTGCTTCGTGATTCTCGCCCCTGGTAGACTGTTGCTGGGAGCGGCCGTATACTTATATATATATATTAGATAAGTGTCTAATTCTCTGTTGAACATGTTTTGTTATAGCAATATTTCTTATACTTCTGGGGGTGGTATTGAATACCTATGGAGCTGTGGTGGCCCTGCAGCATGTCTACTGGAGCTGTGGTGGTCCTGCACCATCACTACTGGAGCTGTGGTGGTCCTGCAGCATGTCTACTGGAGCTGTGGTGGCCCTGCAGCATGTCTACTGGAGCTGTGGTGGTCCTGCACCATCACTACTGGAGCTGTGGTGGTCCTGCACCATCACTACTGGAGCTGTGGTGGTCCTGCAGCATGTCTACTGGAGCTGTGGTGGCCCTGCACCATCACTACTGGAGCTGTGGTGGTCCTGCAGCATGTCTACTGGAGCTGTGGTGGCCCTGCACCATCACTACTGGAGCTGTGGTGGCCCTGCAGCATGTCTACTGGAGCTGTGGTGGCCCTGCAGCATGTCTACTGGAGCTGTGGTGGCCCTGCAGCATGTCTACTGGAGCTGTGGTGGCCCTGCAGCATGTCTACTGGAGCTGTGGTGGTCCTACAGCATGTCTACTGTAGCTGTGGTGGTCCTGCAGCATGTCTACTGGAGCTGTGGTGGTCCTACACCATCACTACTGGAGCTGTGGTGGTCCTACACCATCACTACTGGAGCTGTGGTGGTCCTACACCATCACTACTGGAGCTGTGGTGGCCCTGCAGCATGTCTACTGGAGCTGTGGTGGTCCTGCAGCATGTCTACTGGAGCTGTGGTGGTCCTACACCATCACTACTGGAGCTGTGGTGGCCCTGCAGCATGTCTACTGGAGCTGTGGTGGTCCTGCAGCATGTCTACTGGAGCTGTGGTGGTCCTACAGCATGTCTACTGGAGCTGTGGTGGTCCTACACCATCACTACTGGAGCTGTGGTGGTCCTACACCATCACTACTGGAGCTGTGGTGGCCCTGCAGCATGTCTACTGGAGCTGTGGTGGCCTGCAGCATGTCTACTGGAGCTGTGGTGGCCCTGCAGCATGTCTACTGGAGCTGTGGTGGCCCTGCAGCATGTCTACTGGAGCTGTGGTGGCCCTGCAGCATGTCTACTGGAGCTGTGGTGGTCCTACAGCATGTCTACTGTAGCTGTGGTGGTCCTGCAGCATGTCTACTGGAGCTGTGGTGGTCCTACAGCATGTCTACTGGAGCTGTGGTGGTCCTACAGCATGTCTACTGGAGCTGTGGTGGTCCTGCAGCATGTCTACTGGAGCTGTGGTGGTCCTACACCATCACTACTGGAGCTGTGGTGGTCCTGCACCATCACTACTGGAGCTGTGGTGGTCCTACACCATCACTACTGGAGCTGTGGTGGTCCTACACCATCACTACTGGAGCTGTGGTGGTCCTACACCATCACTACTGGAGCTGTGGTGGTCCTACAGCATGTCTACTGGAGCTGTGGTGGTCCTACAGCATGTCTACTGGAGCTGTGGTGGTCCTACACCATCACTACTGGAGCTGTGGTGGTCCTACACCATCACTACTGGAGCTGTGGTGGCCCTGCACCATCACTACTGGAGCTGTGGTGGTCCTACACCATCACTACTGGAGCTGTGGTGGTCCTACACCATCACTACTGGAGCTGTGGTGGTCCTGCACCATCACTACTGGAGCTGTGGTGGTCCTACACCATCACTACTGGAGCTGTGGTGGTCCTACACCATCACTACTGGAGCTGTGGTGGTCCTGCAGCATGTCTACTGGAGCTGTGGTGGTCCTACACCATCACTACTGGAGCTGTGGTGGTCCTGCACCATGTCTACTGGAGCTGTGGTGGTCCTACACCATCACTACTGGAGCTGTGGTGGTCCTACAGCATGTCTACTGGAGCTGTGGTGGTCCTGCACCATCACTACTGGAGCTGTGGTGGTCCTACAGCATGTCTACTGGAGCTGTGGTGGTCCTACACCATCACTACTGGAGCTGTGGTGGTCCTGCACCATCACTACTGGAGCTGTGGTGGTCCTACAGCATGTCTACTGGAGCTGTGGTGGTCCTGCAGCATGTCTACTGGAGCTGTGGTGGTCCTACACCATCACTACTGGAGCTGTGGTGGTCCTACACCATCACTACTGGAGCTGTGGTGGTCCTACACCATCACTACTGGAGCTGTGGTGGTCCTACACCATCACTACTGGAGCTGTGGTGGTCCTGCACCATCACTACTGGAGCTGTGGTGGTCCTACACCATCACTACTGGAGCTGTGGTGGTCCTGCACCATCACTACTGGAGCTGTGGTGGTCCTACACCATCACTACTGGAGCTGTGGTGGTCCTGCACCATCACTACTGGAGCTGTGGTGGTCCTACACCATCACTACTGGAGCTGTGGTGGTCCTACACCATCACTACTGGAGCTGTGGTGGTCCTACACCATCACTACTGGAGCTGTGGTGGTCCTACACCATCACTACTGGAGCTGTGGTGGTCCTACACCATCACTACTGGAGCTGTGGTGGTCCTACACCATCACTACTGGAGCTGTGGTGGTCCTGCACCATCACTACTGGAGCTGTGGTGGTCCTACACCATCACTACTGGAGCTGTGGTGGTCCTGCACCATCACTACTGGAGCTGTGGTGGTCCTACACCATCACTACTGGAGCTGTGGTGGTCCTACACCATCACTACTGGAGCTGTGGTGGTCCTGCAGCATGTCTACTGGAGCTGTGGTGGTCCTGCACCATCACTACTGGAGCTGTGGTGGTCCTGCACCATCACTACTGGAGCTGTGGTGGTCCTGCACCATCACTACTGGAGCTGTGGTGGTCCTGCACCATCACTACTGGAGCTGTGGTGGCCCTGCACCATCACTACTGGAGCTGTGGTGGTCCTACACCATCACTACTGGAGCTGTGGTGGTCCTACACCATCACTACTGGAGCTGTGGTGGTCCTACAGCATGTCTACTGGAGCTGTGGTGGTCCTACAGCATGTCTACTGGAGCTGTGGTGGTCCTGCACCATCACTACTGGAGCTGTGGTGGTCCTGCACCATCACTACTGGAGCTGTGGTGGTCCTGCACCATCACTACTGGAGCTGTGGTGGTCCTACACCATCACTACTGGAGCTGTGGTGGTCCTACACCATCACTACTGGAGCTGTGGTGGTCCTGCACCATCACTACTGGAGCTGTGGTGGTCCTACACCATCACTACTGGAGCTGTGGTGGTCCTACACCATCACTACTGGAGCTGTGGTGGTCCTACACCATCACTACTGGAGCTGTGGTGGTCCTACACCATCACTACTGGAGCTGTGGTGGTCCTGCACCATCACTACTGGAGCTGTGGTGGTCCTACACCATCACTACTGGAGCTGTGGTGGTCCTACACCATCACTACTGGAGCTGTGGTGGTCCTACACCATCACTACTGGAGCTGTGGTGGTCCTACAGCATGTCTACTGGAGCTGTGGTGGTCCTACACCATCACTACTGAGCTGTGGTGGTCCTACACCATCACTACTGGAGCTGTGGTGGTCCTACACCATCACTACTGGAGCTGTGGTGGTCCTACACCATCACTACTGGAGCTGTGGTGGTCCTACACCCATCACTACTGGAGCTGTGGTGGTCCTGCACCATCACTACTGAGCTGTGGTGGTCCTACACCATCACTACTGGAGCTGTGGTGGTCCTACACCATCACTACTGGAGCTGTGGTGGTCCTGCACCATCACTACTGGAGCTGTGGTGGTCCTACACCATCACTACTGGAGCTGTGGTGGTCCTGCACCATCACTACTGGAGCTGTGGTGGTCCTACACCATCACTACTGGAGCTGTGGTGGTCCTACACCATCACTACTGGAGCTGTGGTGGTCCTACACCATCACTACTGGAGCTGTGGTGGTCCTACACCATCACTACTGGAGCTGTGGTGGTCCTACACCATCACTACTGGAGCTGTGGTGGTCCTACACCATGTCTACTGGAGCTGTGGTGGTCCTACACCATCACTACTGGAGCTGTGGTGGTCCTACCATCACTACTGGAGCTGTGGTGGTCCTGCAGCATGTCTACTGGAGCTGTGGTGGTCCTACACCATCACTACTGGAGCTGTGGTGGTCCTGCACCATCACTACTGGAGCTGTGGTGGTCCTGCAGCATGTCTACTGGAGCTGTGGTGGTCCTGCAGCATGTCTACTGGAGCTGTGGTGGTCCTGCAGCATGTCTACTGGAGCTGTGGTGGTCCTACACCATCACTACTGGAGCTGTGGTGGTCCTGCACCATCACTACTGGAGCTGTGGTGGTCCTACACCATCACTACTGGAGCTGTGGTGGTCCTACACCATCACTACTGGAGCTGTGGTGGTCCTGCACCATCACTACTGGAGCTGTGGTGGTCCTGCACCATCACTACTACTGGAGCTGTGTGGTCCTACACCATCACTACTGGAGCTGTGGTGGTCCTACACCATCACTACTGGAGCTGTGGTGGTCCTGCACCATCACTACTGGAGCTGTGGGTCCTACACCATCACTACTGGAGCTGTGGTGGTCCTGCACCCATCACTACTGGAGCTGTGGTGGTCCTGCACCATCACTACTGGAGCTGTGGTGGTCCTACACCATCACTACTGGAGCTGTGGTGGTCCTACACCATCACTACTGGAGCTGTGGTGGTCCTGCACCATGTCTACTGGAGCTGTGGTGGTCCTACACCATCACTACTGGAGCTGTGGTGGTCCTGCACCATCACTACTGGAGCTGTGGTGGTCCTGCACCATCACTACTGGAGCTGTGGTGGTCCTGCACCATCACTACTGGAGCTGTGGTGGTCCTGCACCATCACTACTGGAGCTGTGGTGGTCCTGCACCATCACTACTGGAGCTGTGGTGGTCCTGCACCATCACTACTGGAGCTGTGGTGGTCCTGCACCATCACTACTGGAGCTGTGGTGGTCCTACACCATCACTACTGGAGCTGTGGTGGTCCTACACCATCACTACTGGAGCTGTGGTGGTCCTGCAGCATGTCTACTGGAGCTGTGGTGGTCCTGCACCATCACTACTGGAGCTGTGGTGGTCCTGCACCATCACTACTGGAGCTGTGGTGGTCCTGCACCATCACTACTGGAGCTGTGGTGGTCCTACACCATCACTACTGGAGCTGTGGTGTCCTGCACCATCACTACTGGAGCTGTGGTGGTCCTACACCATCACTACTGGAGCTGTGGTGGTCCTGCAGCATGTCTACTGGAGCTGTGGTGGTCCTACCATCACTACTGGCTGTGGTGGTCCTACACCATCACTACTGGAGCTGTGGTGGTCCTACACCATCACTACTGGAGCTGTGGTGGTCCTACACCATCACTACTGGAGCTGTGGTGGTTACTACACCATCACTACTGGAGCTGTGGTGGTCCTACACCATCACTACTG
>WNGS01001757.1:16032-41904 GCA_020271785.1 Procambarus virginalis
CATGTCTACTGGAGCTGTGGTGGTCCTACACCATCACTACTGGAGCTGTGGTGGTCCTCACCATCACTACTGGAGCTGTGGTGGTCCTACACCCATCACTACTGGAGCTGTGGTGGCCCTGCAGCATGTCTACTGGAGCTGTGGTGGTCCTGCAGCATGTCTACTGGAGCTGTGGTGGTCCTACACCATCACTACTGGAGCTGTGGTGGCCCTGCAGCATGTCTACTGGAGCTGTGGTGGTCCTGCACAATGTCTACTGGAGCTGTGGTGGTCCTAACCAGCATGTCTACTGGAGCTGTGGTGGTCCTACACCATCACTACTGGAGCTGTGGTGGTCCTACACCATCACTACTGGAGCTGTGGTGGCCCTGCAGCATGTCTACTGGAGCTGTGGTGGTCCTGCAGCATGTCTACTGGAGCTGTGGTGGCCCTGCAGCATGTCTACTGGAGCTGTGGTGGCCCTGCAGCATGTCTACTACTGGAGCTGTGGTGGTCCTGCACATGTCTACTGGAGCTGTGGTGGTCCTACAGCCATGTCTACTGGAGCTGTGGTGGTCCTGCACATGTCTACTGGAGCTGTGGTGGTCCTACAGCATCACTACTGGAGCTGTGGTGGTCCTACACCATCACTACTGGAGCTGTGGTGGTCCTGCAGCATGTCTACTGGAGCTGTGGTGGTCCTACACCATCACTACTGGAGCTGTGGTGGTCCTGCACCATCACTACTGGAGCTGTGGTGGTCCTACACCATCACTACTGGAGCTGTGGTGGTCCTACACCATCACTACTGGAGCTGTGGTGGTCCTACACCATCACTACTGGAGCTGTGGTGGTCCTACAGCATCTACTGGAGCTGTGGTGGTCCTACAGCATCACTACTGGAGCTGTGGTGGTCCTACACCATCACTACTGGAGCTGTGGTGGTCCTACACCATCACTACTGGAGCTGTGGTGGTCCTGCACCATCACTACTGGAGCTGTGGTGGTCCTACACCATCACTACTGGAGCTGTGGTGGTCCTACACCATCACTACTGGAGCTGTGGTGGTCCTGCACCATCACTACTGGAGCTGTGGTGGTCCTACACCATCACTACTGGAGCTGTGGTGGTCCTACACCATCACTACTGGAGCTGTGGTGGTCCTGCAGCATGTCTACTGGAGCTGTGGTGGTCCTACACCATCACTACTGGAGCTGTGGTGGTCCTGCACCATGTCTACTGGAGCTGTGGTGGTCCTACACCATCACTACTGGAGCTGTGGTGGTCCTACAGCATGTCTACTGGAGCTGTGGTGGTCCTGCACCATCACTACTGGAGCTGTGGTGGTCCTACACAGCATGTCTACTGGAGCTGTGGTGGTCCTACACCATCACTACTGGAGCTGTGGTGGTCCTGCACCATCACTACTGGAGCTGTGGTGGTCCTACACCATGTCTACTGGAGCTGTGGTGGTCCTGCAGCATGTCTACTGGAGCTGTGGTGGTCCTACACCATCACTACTGGAGCTGTGGTGGTCCTACACCATCACTACTGGAGCTGTGGTGGTCCTACACCATCACTACTGGAGCTGTGGTGGTCCTACACCATCACTACTGGAGCTGTGGTGGTCCTGCACCATCACTACTGGAGCTGTGGTGGTCCTACACCATCACTACTGGAGCTGTGGTGGTCCTGCACCATCACTACTGGAGCTGTGGTGGTCCTACACCATCACTACTGGAGCTGTGGTGGTCCTGCACCATCACTACTGGAGCTGTGGTGGTCCTACACCATCACTACTGGAGCTGTGGTGGTCCTACACCATCACTACTGGAGCTGTGGTGGTCCTACACCATCACTACTGGAGCTGTGGTGGTCCTACACCATCACTACTGGAGCTGTGGTGGTCCTACACCATCACTACTGGAGCTGTGGTGGTCCTACACCATCACTACTGGAGCTGTGGTGGTCCTGCACCATCACTACTGGAGCTGTGGTGGTCCTACACCATCACTACTGGAGCTGTGGTGGTCCTGCACCATCACTACTGGAGCTGTGGTGGTCCTACACCATCACTACTGGAGCTGTGGTGGTCCTACACCATCACTACTGGAGCTGTGGTGGTCCTGCACCATCACTACTGGAGCTGTGGTGGTCCTGCACCATCACTACTGGAGCTGTGGTGGTCCTGCACCATCACTACTGGAGCTGTGGTGGTCCTGCACCATCACTACTGGAGCTGTGGTGGTCCTGCACCATCACTACTGGAGCTGTGGTGGTCCTGCACCATCACTACTGGAGCTGTGGTGGTCCTACACCATCACTACTGGAGCTGTGGTGGTCCTACACCATCACTACTGGAGCTGTGGTGGTCCTACAGCATGTCTACTGGAGCTGTGGTGGTCCTACAGCATGTCTACTGGAGCTGTGGTGGTCCTGCACCATCACTACTGGAGCTGTGGTGGTCCTGCACCATCACTACTGGAGCTGTGGTGGTCCTGCACCATCACTACTGGAGCTGTGGTGGTCCTACACCATCACTACTGGAGCTGTGGTGGTCCTACACCATCACTACTGGAGCTGTGGTGGTCCTGCACCATCACTACTGGAGCTGTGGTGGTCCTACACCATCACTACTGGAGCTGTGGTGGTCCTACACCATCACTACTGGAGCTGTGGTGGTCCTACACCATCACTACTGGAGCTGTGGTGGTCCTACACCATCACTACTGGAGCTGTGGTGGTCCTGCACCATCACTACTGGAGCTGTGGTGGTCCTACACCATCACTACTGGAGCTGTGGTGGTCCTACACCATCACTACTGGAGCTGTGGTGGTCCTACACCATCACTACTGGAGCTGTGGTGGTCCTACACCATCACTACTGGAGCTGTGGTGGTCCTACACCATCACTACTGGAGCTGTGGTGGTCCTACACCATCACTACTGGAGCTGTGGTGGTCCTACACCATCACTACTGGAGCTGTGGTGGTCCTACACCATCACTACTGGAGCTGTGGTGGTCCTACACCATCACTACTGGAGCTGTGGTGGTCCTGCACCATCACTACTGGAGCTGTGGTGGTCCTACACCATCACTACTGGAGCTGTGGTGGTCCTGCACCATCACTACTGGAGCTGTGGTGGTCCTGCACCATCACTACTGGAGCTGTGGTGGTCCTGCACCATCACTACTGGAGCTGTGGTGGTCCTACACCATCACTACTGGAGCTGTGGTGGTCCTACACCATCACTACTGGAGCTGTGGTGGTCCTGCACCATCACTACTGGAGCTGTGGTGGTCCTACACCATCACTACTGGAGCTGTGGTGGTCCTACACCATCACTACTGGAGCTGTGGTGGTCCTACACCATCACTACTGGAGCTGTGGTGGTCCTACACCATCACTACTGGAGCTGTGGTGGTCCTACACCATCACTACTGGAGCTGTGGTGGTCCTACACCATCACTACTGGAGCTGTGGTGGTCCTGCACCATCACTACTGGAGCTGTGGTGGTCCTACACCATCACTACTGGAGCTGTGGTGGTCCTACACCATCACTACTGGAGCTGTGGTGGTCCTGCACCATCACTACTGGAGCTGTGGTGGTCCTGCACCATCACTACTGGAGCTGTGGTGGTCCTGCACCATCACTACTGGAGCTGTGGTGGTCCTACACCATCACTACTGGAGCTGTGGTGGTCCTGCACCATCACTACTGGAGCTGTGGTGGTCCTACACCATCACTACTGGAGCTGTGGTGGTCCTACACCATCACTACTGGAGCTGTGGTGGTCCTACACCATCACTACTGGAGCTGTGGTGGTCCTACACCATCACTACTGGAGCTGTGGTGGTCCTACACCATCACTACTGGAGCTGTGGTGGTCCTGCACCATCACTACTGGAGCTGTGGTGGTCCTACACCATCACTACTGGAGCTGTGGTGGTCCTGCACCATCACTACTGGAGCTGTGGTGGTCCTACACCATCACTACTGGAGCTGTGGTGGTCCTGCACCATCACTACTGGAGCTGTGGTGGTCCTACACCATCACTACTGGAGCTGTGGTGGTCCTGCACCATCACTACTGGAGCTGTGGTGGTCCTACACCATCACTACTGGAGCTGTGGTGGTCCTGCACCATCACTACTGGAGCTGTGGTGGTCCTACACCATCACTACTGGAGCTGTGGTGGTCCTGCACCATCACTACTGGAGCTGTGGTGGTCCTGCACCATCACTACTGGAGCTGTGGTGGTCCTGCACCATCACTACTGGAGCTGTGGTGGTCCTACACCATCACTACTGGAGCTGTGGTGGTCCTGCACCATCACTACTGGAGCTGTGGTGGTCCTGCACCATCACTACTGGAGCTGTGGTGGTCCTACACCATCACTACTGGAGCTGTGGTGGTCCTACACCATCACTACTGGAGCTGTGGTGGTCCTACACCATCACTACTGGAGCTGTGGTGGTCCTGCACCATCACTACTGGAGCTGTGGTGGTCCTGCACCATCACTACTGGAGCTGTGGTGGTCCTACACCATCACTACTGGAGCTGTGGTGGTCCTACACCATCACTACTGGAGCTGTGGTGGTCCTACACATCACTACTGGAGCTGTGGTGGTCCTACACCATCACTACTGGAGCTGTGGTGGTCCTGCACCATCACTACTGGAGCTGTGGTGGTCCTACACCATCACTACTGGAGCTGTGGTGGTCCTACACCATCACTACTGGAGCTGTGGTGGTCCTACACCATCACTACTGGAGCTGTGGTGGTCCTGCACCATGTCTACTGGAGCTGTGGTGGTCCTACACCATCACTACTGGAGCTGTGGTGGTCCTACACCATCACTACTGGAGCTGTGGTGGTCCTACACCATCACTACTGGAGCTGTGGTGGTCCTACACCATCACTACTGGAGCTGTGGTGGTCCTGCACCATCACTACTGGAGCTGTGGTGGTCCTGCACCATCACTACTGGAGCTGTGGTGGTCCTACACCATCACTACTGGAGCTGTGGTGGTCCTACAGCATCACTACTGGAGCTGTGGTGGTCCTGCACCATCACTACTGGAGCTGTGGTGGTCCTGCACCATCACTACTGGAGCTGTGGTGGTCCTACACCATCACTACTGGAGCTGTGGTGGTCCTGCACCATCACTACTGGAGCTGTGGTGGTCCTACACCATCACTACTGGAGCTGTGGTGGTCCTGCACCATCACTACTGGAGCTGTGGTGGTCCTACACCATCACTACTGGAGCTGTGGTGGTCCTACACCATCACTACTGGAGCTGTGGTGGTCCTACACCATCACTACTGGAGCTGTGGTGGTCCTGCACCATCACTACTGGAGCTGTGGTGGTCCTACACCATCACTACTGGAGCTGTGGTGGTCCTGCACCATCACTACTGGAGCTGTGGTGGTCCTACACCATCACTACTGGAGCTGTGGTGGTCCTGCACCATCACTACTGGAGCTGTGGTGGTCCTGCACCATCACTACTGGAGCTGTGGTGGTCCTGCACCATCACTACTGGAGCTGTGGTGGTCCTGCACCATCACTACTGGAGCTGTGGTGGTCCTACACCATCACTACTGGAGCTGTGGTGGTCCTACACCATCACTACTGGAGCTGTGGTGGTCCTACACCATCACTACTGGAGCTGTGGTGGTCCTGCACCATCACTACTGGAGCTGTGGTGGTCCTACACCATCACTACTGGAGCTGTGGTGGTCCTGCACCATCACTACTGGAGCTGTGGTGGTCCTACACCATCACTACTGGAGCTGTGGTGGTCCTACACCATCACTACTGGAGCTGTGGTGGTCCTACACCATCACTACTGGAGCTGTGGTGGTCCTGCACCATCACTACTGGAGCTGTGGTGGTCCTACACCATCACTACTGGAGCTGTGGTGGTCCTACACCATCACTACTGGAGCTGTGGTGGTCCTACACCATCACTACTGGAGCTGTGGTGGTCCTACACCATCACTACTGGAGCTGTGGTGGTCCTACACCATCACTACTGGAGCTGTGGTGGTCCTACACCATCACTACTGGAGCTGTGGTGGTCCTGCACCATCACTACTGGAGCTGTGGTGGTCCTACACCATCACTACTGGAGCTGTGGTGGTCCTACCATCACTACTGGAGCTGTGGTGGTCCTGCACCATCACTACTGGAGCTGTGGTGGTCCTGCACCATCACTACTGGAGCTGTGGTGGTCCTACACCATCACTACTGGAGCTGTGGTGGTCCTGCACCATCACTACTGGAGCTGTGGTGGTCCTACACCATCACTACTGGAGCTGTGGTGGTCCTGCACCATCACTACTGGAGCTGTGGTGGTCCTACACCATCACTACTGGAGCTGTGGTGGTCCTGCACCATCACTACTGGAGCTGTGGTGGTCCTGCACCATCACTACTGGAGCTGTGGTGGTCCTGCACCATCACTACTGGAGCTGTGGTGGTCCTACACCATCACTACTGGAGCTGTGGTGGTCCTGCACCATCACTACTGGAGCTGTGGTGGTCCTACACCATCACTACTGGAGCTGTGGTGGTCCTGCACCATCACTACTGGAGCTGTGGTGGTCCTGCACCATCACTACTGGAGCTGTGGTGGTCCTACACCATCACTACTGGAGCTGTGGTGGTCCTACACCATCACTACTGGAGCTGTGGTGGTCCTGCACCATCACTACTGGAGCTGTGGTGGTCCTACACCATCACTACTGGAGCTGTGGTGGTCCTGCACCATCACTACTGGAGCTGTGGTGGTCCTACACCATCACTACTGGAGCTGTGGTGGTCCTACACCATCACTACTGGAGCTGTGGTGGTCCTGCACCATCACTACTGGAGCTGTGGTGGTCCTACACCATCACTACTGGAGCTGTGGTGGTCCTGCACATGTCTACTGGAGCTGTGGTGGTCCTGCACCATCACTACTGGAGCTGTGGTGGTCCTGCACCATCACTACTGGAGCTGTGGTGGTCCTGCACCATCACTACTGGAGCTGTGGTGGTCCTACACCATCACTACTGGAGCTGTGGTGGTCCTACACCATCACTACTGGAGCTGTGGTGGTCCTACACCATCACTACTGGAGCTGTGGTGGTCCTGCACCATCACTACTGGAGCTGTGGTGGTCCTGCACCATCACTACTGGAGCTGTGGTGGTCCTGCAGCATGTCTACTGGAGCTGTGGTGGTCCTACACCATCACTACTGGAGCTGTGGTGGTCCTGCACCATCACTACTGGAGCTGTGGTGGTCCTGCACCATCACTACTGGAGCTGTGGTGGTCCTACACCATCACTACTGGAGCTGTGGTGGTCCTACAGCATGTCTACTGGAGCTGTGGTGGTCCTGCACCATCACTACTGGAGCTGTGGTGGTCCTGCACCATCTACTGGAGCTGTGGTGGTCCTACACCATCACTACTGGAGCTGTGGTGGTCCTGCACCATCACTACTGGAGCTGTGGTGGTCCTACACCATCACTACTGGAGCTGTGGTGGTCCTACACCATCACTACTGGAGCTGTGGTGGTCCTACACCATCACTACTGGAGCTGTGGTGGTCCTGCACCATCACTACTGGAGCTGTGGTGGTCCTGCACCATCACTACTGGAGCTGTGGTGGTCCTGCACCATCACTACTGGAGCTGTGGTGGTCCTGCACCATCACTACTGGAGCTGTGGTGGTCCTACACCATCACTACTGGAGCTGTGGTGGTCCTACACCATCACTACTGGAGCTGTGGTGGTCCTACACCATCACTACTGGAGCTGTGGTGGTCCTGCACCATCACTACTGGAGCTGTGGTGGTCCTGCACCATCACTACTGGAGCTGTGGTGGTCCTGCACCATGTCTACTGGAGCTGTGGTGGTCCTACACATCACTACTGGAGCTGTGGTGGTCCTGCACCATCACTACTGGAGCTGTGGTGGTCCTGCAGCATGTCTACTGGAGCTGTGGTGGTCCTACACCATCACTACTGGAGCTGTGGTGGTCCTGCACCATGTCTACTGGAGCTGTGGTGGTCCTGCACCATCACTACTGGAGCTGTGGTGGTCCTACAGCATGTCTACTGGAGCTGTGGTGGTCCTGCACCATGTCTACTGGAGCTGTGGTGGTCCTACAGCATGTCTACTGGAGCTGTGGTGGTCCTACACCATCACTACTGGAGCTGTGGTGGTCCTACACCATCACTACTGGAGCTGTGGTGGTCCTACACCATCACTACTGGAGCTGTGGTGGTCCTACACATCACTACTGGAGCTGTGGTGGTCCTACACCATCACTACTGGAGCTGTGGTGGTCCTGCACCATCACTACTGGAGCTGTGGTGGTCCTACACCATCACTACTGGAGCTGTGGTGTCCTACACCATCACTACTGGAGCTGTGGTGGTCCTACACCATCACTACTGGAGCTGTGGTGGTCCTGCACCATCACTACTGGAGCTGTGGTGTCCTGCACCATCACTACTGGAGCTGTGGTGGTCCTACACCATCACTACTGGAGCTGTGGTGGTCCTGCAGCATGTCTACTCTGAGCTGTGGTGGTCCTGCACCATCACTACTGGAGCTGTGGTGGTCCTGCACCATCACTACTGGAGCTGTGGTGGTCCTGCACACCATCACTACTGGAGCTGTGGTGGTCCTACACCCATCACTACTGGAGCTGTGGTGGTCCTACACCATCACTACTGGAGCTGTGGTGGTCCTACACCATCACTACTGGAGCTGTGGTGGTCCTGCCCATCACTACTGGAGCTGTGGTGGTCCTGCACCATCACTACTGGAGCTGTGGTGGTCCTGCAGCATGTCTACTGGAGCTGTGGTGGTCCTGCAGCATGTCTACTGGAGCTGTGGTGGTCCTGCACCATCACTACTGGAGCTGTGGTGGTCCTGCAGCATGTCTACTGGAGCTGTGGTGGTCCTGCAGCATGTCTACTGGAGCTGTGGTGGTCCTGCAGCATGTCTACTGGAGCTGTGGTTCCTGCAGCATGTCTACTGGAGCTGTGGTGGTCCTGCCCATGTCTACTGGAGCTGTGGTGGTCCTGCAGCATGTCTACTGGAGCTGTGGTGGTCCTACAGCATCTCTACTCTTCACCAGGTCTGCTCTGCACTTCCTGCCATATCACCTGATGCTGCAATGTTCATATTTTGCTTTGAAAGTTTGGTGGCCTGGCCCCCTATGTATCTTTCATGGATATATTACTAGAAGGGGGGTTTACCCGTCAGTGCCCGGTCTTCTGGCTTTTTATCATCATCATAAACTCATTAAGTCCAAGATAAAATCTATCATCAACGTATGAGGGTTTAAAGGGTTTAATGAAAATAAGTTCCAGCTCCTACAAACGGAAACCAGATATAAAACACGTCAATCCCACTACAGAACGACAGAGCAATGTAAAGGATGTAGGCTAATCATGTCAGAAGACCTTACCTTTACTGAACACAATACAATGGCTGTCACGACTGTAAGAAAAATGACAGGTTGATAACAAGGACCTTCCAAACAAGGGATGCCATACCAGTGATGACCTTTCAAAACGCTAGTGCTCTCTAGGGTGGAATATTGTTGCAGCTAACAGCCCCATTCAAACCGGAAAATTGCTGACCTGGAGAGCGTGCAAAGATGCTTTACCACTAGAATCCACTCTATAAGTCATCCTAATTATTGGCACCGATTAAAGTTCTAAATCTGTATTCACTAGAGCGCAGGCGAGAGAGATACAATTTACACGTGGAAGATATTAGAGGGCGGTCCCAAACCTGCACACAGAAATAACATCACATGAGACTAGGNAAATATACGATGTTTACACACGTATCATCAACATTGTAAATAAACTAACGGGCTTGTATTCATGAAAACGAATATAGTTGTAAACATGTAAATAAAACCAGGGTGCTCGGAGCAGATCTCACGGACTGATATATTAAAGTACCCGAACCTAACCAACCCGAGGACCAACGTATAGAAAACGGGAACATCACTTCACCTTGCGAGTCTCTGTGTGTGGGGGGGGGAGGAGGGGGGATTTTAGTATATCACTTTTTTGGGCCTGAGGAGGAGGGTTATACGTCAGAAATACGACGGTGTTAGATAAGGCGGAGGGCGGTAGTGAAGCGAGCGGCTCAGTGACCTTTCACGATTAGTTTGTTTATACAGGTGTGGAAGGTGTGTGTTTAGGGGGGGGGGACACACCGCCATAGTGACAGTATTGGGCAGCGTCACTCATCCTGTGAGTGGACACACCGCCATAGTGACAGTATTGGGCAGCGTCACTCATCCTGTGAGTGGACACACCGCCATAGTGACAGTATTGGGCAGCGTCACTCATCCTGTGAGTGGACACACCGCCATAGTGACAGTATTGGGCAGCGTCACTCATCCTGTGACTGAACACACCGCCACAGTGACAGTATTGGGCAGCGCCACTCATCCTGTGACTGAACACACCGCCATAGTGACAGTATTGGGCAGCGCCACTCATCCTGTGAGTGGACACACCGCCATAGTGACAGTATTGGGCAGCGCCACTCATCCTGTGAGTGGACACACCGCCATAGTGACAGTATTGGGCAGCGTCACTCATCCTGTGAGTGGACACACCGCCATAGTGACAGTATTGGGCAGCGCCACTCATCCTGTGAGTGGACACACCGCCATAGTGACAGTATTGGGCAGCGTCACTCATCCTGTGAGTGGACACACCGCCATAGTGACAGTATTGGGCAGCGTCACTCATCCTGTGAGTGGACACACCGCCATAGTGACAGTATTGGGCAGCGTCACTCATCCTGTGAGTGGACACACCGCCATAGTGACAGTATTGGGCAGCGCCACTCATCCTGTGAGTGGACACACCGCCATAGTGACAGTAGTGGGCAGCGCCACTCATCCTGTGAGTGGACACACCGCCATAGTGACAGTATTGGGCAGCGCCACTCATCCTGTGAGTGGACACACCGCCATAGTGACAGTATTGGGCAGCGCCACTCATCCTGTGAGTGGACACACCGCCATAGTGACAGTATTGGGCATCACCACTCATCCTGTGAGTGGACACACCGCCATAGTGACAGTATTGGGCAGCGTCACTCATCCTGTGAGTGGACACACCGCCATAGTGACAGTATTGGGCAGCGCCACTCATCCTGTGAGTGAATACACCGCCATAGTGACAGTATTGGGCATCACCACTCATCCTGTGAGTGGACACACCGCCATAGTGACAGTATTGGGCAGCGCCACTCATCCTGTGAGTGGACACACCGCCATAGTGACAGTTTTGGGCAGCGTCACTCATCCTGTGACTGAACACACCGCCATAGTGACAGTTTTGGGGAGCGCCACTCATCCTGTGAGTGGACACACCGCCATAGTGACAGTATTGGGCAGCGTCACTCATCCTGTGAGTGGACACACTGCTATAGTGACAGTATTGGGCAGCGCCACTCATCCTGTGAGTGGACACACCGCCATAGTGACAGTATTGGGCAGCGTCACTCGTCCTGTGAGTGAACACACCGCCATAGTGACAGTATTGGGCAGCGTCACTCATCCTGTGACTGAACACACCGCCATAGTGACAGTATTGGGTAGCGCCACTCATCCTGTGAGTGGACACACCGTCATAGTGACAGTATTGGGCAGCGTCACTCATCCTGTGAGTGGACACACCGCCATAGTGACAGTATTCGGCAGCGCCACTCATCCTGTGAGTGGACACACCACCATAGTGACAGTATTGGGCAGCGCCACTCATCCTGTGAGTGGACACACCGCCATAGTGACAGTATTGGGCAGCGTCACTCATCCTGTGAGTGGACACACCGCCATAGTGACAGTATTGGGCAGCGCCACTCATCCTGTGAGTGGACACACCACCATAGTGACAGTATTGGGCAGCGTCACTCATCCTGTGAGTGGACACACCGCCATAGTGACAGTATTGGGCAGCGCCACTCATCCTGTGAGTGGACACACCGCCATAGTGACAGTATTGGGCAGCGTCACTCATCCTGTGAGTGGACACACCGCCATAGTGACAGTATTGGGCAGCACCACTCATCCTGTGAGTGGACACACCGTCATAGTGACAGTATTGGGCAGCGCCACTCATCCTGTGAGTGGACACACCGCCATAGTGACAGTATTGGGCAGCGCCACTCATCCTGTGAGTGGACACACCGTCATAGTGACAGTATTGGGCAGCGCCACTCATCCTGTGAGTGGACACACCGTCATAGTGACAGTATTGGGCAGCGTCACTCATCCTGTGAGTGGACACACCGCCATAGTGACAGTATTGGGCAGCGTCACTCATCCTGTGAGTGGACACACCGTCATAGTGACAGTATTGGGCAGCGTCACTCATCCTGTGAGTGGACACACCGCCATAGTGACAGTATTGGGCAGCGTCACTCATCCTGTGAGTGGACACACTGTCATAGTGACAGTATTGGGCAGCGCCACTCATCCTGTGAGCGAACTTTGTCTCATCCTAATATCAGACACAGACAAAGATACAAACTACAGCACTGTATCAACATCTGCAGATGACACTAAGATCATCACGCGAGTAGACAACATGGAGGACACTTCAATCCTCCAATCGGATGTAAATCACGTCTTTCAATGGGCCACAGATAATAATATGTTTAATGAAAATAAGTTCCAGCTCCTGTGCTATGGAGAAAAAGGAAAATATAAAAACGGAAACCATATGTAAAACAGTAAATCACACAATGGAACTAAAAAGCAATGTAAAGAATGAAGGAGTAACCTTGTCAGAAGACGTTACCTTTATAGAACACCATAAAGTAGCCGTCACGACTGTAAGAAAAATGACAGGTTGGATAACAAGGACCTTCCAAACAAGGGATGCCATACCAGTGATGACCTTTCAAGACGCTAGTGCTCTCTAGGGTGGAATATTGTTGCACGCTAACAGCCCCATTCACAGCCCCAGAAATTGCTGACCTGGAGAGCGTGCAAAGATCCTTTACCACTAGAATCCACTCTATAAGTCGTCTTGATTATTGGGACCGATTACAAGTTCTAAATCTGTATTTTCTAGAGCTCAGGCGAGAGAGATACAATCTACACGTGGAAAATATTAGAGGGGCTGGTCCCAAACCTGCACACAGAAATAACATCACATGAGACCAGGAGGCATGGCAGGATGTGCAGAATACCCCCGTTGATGAGCAGAGGTGCAACAGGTACTCTGAGAGAGAACTATCAACATCAGAGGCCCGAGACTGTTCAACACGCTTCCACTACACATAAGGGACATGACTGGCCGACCCCTCACAGTGTTCAAGAGAGAACTATCAACATCAGTGGCCCGAGACTGTTCAACACGCTTCCACTACACATAAGGGCCATAACTGGCCGACCCCTCACAGTGTTCAAGAGAGAACTATCAACATCAGAGGCCCGAGACTGTTCAACACGCTTCCACTACACATAAGGGACATAACTGGCCGACCCCTCACAGTGTTCAAGAGAGAACTATCAACATCAGAGGCCGAGACTGTTCAACACGCTTCCACTACACATAAGGGACATGACTGGCCGACCCCTCACAGTGTTCAAGAGAGAACTATCAACATCAGAGGCTCGAGACTGTGCAACACGCTTCCACTACACATAAGGGACATAACTGGCCGACCCCTCACGTGTTCAAGAGAGAACTATCAACATCAGAGGCCCGAGACTGTTCAACACGCTTCCACTACACATAAGGGACATAACTGGCCGACCCCTCACAGTGTTCAAGAGAGAACTGGATAAACACCTCCAAAGGATACCTGATCAACTAGGCTGTGACTCATACGTCAGGCTGCGAGCAGCCGCGTCCAACAGCCTGGTTGACCAAACCACCAACCAAGAGGCCTGGTCGGAGACCGGGCCACGGGGCCATTGATCCGCACAAGGTAGACACATAGTGGGTAGGTAGGTAAGGTATAGGGAGTGTTAAGGCAGAGTTGGAGGAGAAATCATCAAAGTTAATCGCGGGTGGAGGCTGTGAGAGTGTCCTTGTCACCCTGTGTCACCTCTGTGTCACCCCTGTGTCACCCTGTGTCACCACCCCTACTTACACGTGTGAAACATCTTTGAACACGCGTCCTAGGGTCACCCTTAACACGAGGAACGGCGCCTAATACGTGTGAATCCCGCTGGGCGATGTTGTGGTAGAACCCTGAACCCCTGAGAATTTTACGTGGGTGGGGACCCACCCCGGGCTCTCTTCTAGGAGTAGATGGTAAAAGTTCTTCTACTCCTCAAGCCCGGCCTGGGGTCACTGGGGGCGAGATTCACGAAGCTGTTACACAAGCACTTACGAACCTGGGGTCAGATTCACGAAGCAGTTACGCAAGCACTTACGAACGTGTACATCTTTCCTCAATCTTTGACGGCTTTGGTTACAATTATTAAACAGTTTACAAGCATGAAAACTTGCCAATCAACTGTTGTTATTGTTATAAACAGCCTCCTGGTGCTTCGGAGCTCATTAACTGTTTAATAATTGTAAACAAAGCCGCCAAAGATTGAGAAAAGATGGACAGGTTCGTAAGTGCTTGCGTAACTGCTTCGTGAATCTGGCCCCAGGTTCATAAGTGCTTGCATAACTGCTTCGTGAATCTCGCCCCAGGTAGGCTGTTGCTGGGAGCGGCCGTATACTATATATATATATTAGATAAGTGTCTAATTCTCTGGTGAAATGTTCAGTTTTGTTACAGCAATATTTCTTATACTTCTGGGGGTGGTATTGAATACCTATGGAGCTGTGGTGGTCCTGCACCATCACTACTGGAGCTGTGGTGGTCCTGCAGCATGTCTACTGGAGCTGTGGTGGTCCTGCAGCATGTCTACTGGAGCTGTGGTGGTCCTACACCATCACTACTGGAGCTGTGGTGGTCCTGCAGCATGTCTACTGGAGCTGTGGTGGTCCTACACCATCACTACTGGAGCTGTGGTGGTCCTACAGCATGTCTACTGGAGCTGTGGTGGTCCTGCACCATCACTACTGGAGCTGTGGTGGTCCTGCAGCATGTCTACTGGAGCTGTGGTGGTCCTACACCATCACTACTGGAGCTGTGGTGGTCCTACAGCATGTCTACTGGAGCTGTGGTGGTCCTACACCATCACTACTGGAGCTGTGGTGGTCCTACAGCATGTCTACTGGAGCTGTGGTGGTCCTACACCATCACTACTGGAGCTGTGGTGGTCCTACAGCATGTCTACTGGAGCTGTGGTGGTCCTGCACCATCACTACTGGAGCTGTGGTGGTCCTGCACCATCACTACTGGAGCTGTGGTGGTCCTACAGCATCACTACTGGAGCTGTGGTGGTCCTACACCATCACTACTGGAGCTGTGGTGGTCCTACAGCATCACTACTGGAGCTGTGGTGGTCCTGCACCATCACTACTGGAGCTGTGGTGGTCCTACAGCATCACTACTGGAGCTGTGGTGGTCCTACACCATCACTACTGGAGCTGTGGTGGTCCTACAGCATCACTACTGGAGCTGTGGTGGTCCTACACCATCACTACTGGAGCTGTGGTGGTCCTACACCATCACTACTGGAGCTGTGGTGGTCCTACACCATCACTACTGGAGCTGTGGTGGTCCTGCAGCATGTCTACTGGAGCTGTGGTGGTCCTACACCATCACTACTGGAGCTGTGGTGGTCCTGCACCATCACTACTGGAGCTGTGGTGGTCCTGCACCATCACTACTGGAGCTGTGGTGGTCCTACACCATCACTACTGGAGCTGTGGTGGTCCTGCAGCATGTCTACTGGAGCTGTGGTGGTCCTACAGCATCACTACTGGAGCTGTGGTGGTCCTACACCATCACTACTGGAGCTGTGGTGGTCCTACACCATCACTACTGGAGCTGTGGTGGTCCTACACCATCACTACTGGAGCTGTGGTGGTCCTGCACCATCACTACTGGAGCTGTGGTGGTCCTGCACCATCACTACTGGAGCTGTGGTGGTCCTACACCATCACTACTGGAGCTGTGGTGGTCCTGCACCATCACTACTGGAGCTGTGGTGGTCCTACACCATCACTACTGGAGCTGTGGTGGTCCTGCACCATCACTACTGGAGCTGTGGTGGTCCTGCACCATCACTACTGGAGCTGTGGTGGTCCTACACCATCACTACTGGAGCTGTGGTGGTCCTACACCATCACTACTGGAGCTGTGGTGGTCCTGCACCATCACTACTGGAGCTGTGGTGGTCCTGCAGCATGTCTACTGGAGCTGTGGTGGTCCTACAGCATGTCTACTGGAGCTGTGGTGGTCCTACACCATCACTACTGGAGCTGTGGTGGTCCTACACCATCACTACTGGAGCTGTGGTGGTCCTGCAGCATGTCTACTGGAGCTGTGGTGGTCCTGCAGCATGTCTACTGGAGCTGTGGTGGTCCTGCAGCATGTCTACTGGAGCTGTGGTGGTCCTGCACCATCACTACTGGAGCTGTGGTGGTCCTACACCATCACTACTGGAGCTGTGGTGGTCCTGCAGCATGTCTACTGGAGCTGTGGTGGTCCTACAGCATGTCTACTGGAGCTGTGGTGGTCCTGCACCATCACTACTGGAGCTGTGGTGGTCCTACACCATCACTACTGGAGCTGTGGTGGTCCTGCAGCATGTCTACTGGAGCTGTGGTGGTCCTACACCATCACTACTGGAGCTGTGGTGGTCCTGCAGCATCACTACTGGAGCTGTGGTGGTCCTACAGCATGTCTACTGGAGCTGTGGTGGTCCTACACCATCACTACTGGAGCTGTGGTGGTCCTGCACCATGTCTACTGGAGCTGTGGTGGTCCTACAGCATGTCTACTGGAGCTGTGGTGGTCCTACACCATCACTACTGGAGCTGTGGTGGTCCTGCACCATCACTACTGGAGCTGTGGTGGTCCTACACCATCACTACTGGAGCTGTGGTGGTCCTACACCATCACTACTGGAGCTGTGGTGGTCCTGCACCATCACTACTGGAGCTGTGGTGGTCCTACACCATCACTACTGGAGCTGTGGTGGTCCTGCACCATCACTACTGGAGCTGTGGTGGTCCTGCACCATCACTACTGGAGCTGTGGTGGTCCTACACCATCACTACTGGAGCTGTGGTGGTCCTGCACCATCACTACTGGAGCTGTGGTGGTCCTACACCATCACTACTGGAGCTGTGGTGGTCCTACACCATCACTACTGGAGCTGTGGTGGTCCTACACCATCACTACTGGAGCTGTGGTGGTCCTACACCATCACTACTGGAGCTGTGGTGGTCCTACACCATCACTACTGGAGCTGTGGTGGTCCTGCACCATCACTACTGGAGCTGTGGTGGTCCTGCACCATCACTACTGGAGCTGTGGTGGTCCTACACCATCACTACTGGAGCTGTGGTGGTCCTACACCATCACTACTGGAGCTGTGGTGGTCCTGCACCATCACTACTGGAGCTGTGGTGGTCCTGCACCATCACTACTGGAGCTGTGGTGGTCCTGCACCATCACTACTGGAGCTGTGGTGGTCCTACACCATCACTACTGGAGCTGTGGTGGTCCTACACCATCACTACTGGAGCTGTGGTGGTCCTGCACCATCACTACTGGAGCTGTGGTGGTCCTGCACCATCACTACTGGAGCTGTGGTGGTCCTGCACCATCACTACTGGAGCTGTGGTGGTCCTACACCATCACTACTGGAGCTGTGGTGGTCCTGCACCATCACTACTGGAGCTGTGGTGGTCCTACACCATCACTACTGGAGCTGTGGTGGTCCTACACCATCACTACTGGAGCTGTGGTGGTCCTGCACCATCACTACTGGAGCTGTGGTGGTCCTACACCATCACTACTGGAGCTGTGGTGGTCCTACACCATCACTACTGGAGCTGTGGTGGTCCTACACCATCACTACTGGAGCTGTGGTGGTCCTGCACCATCACTACTGGAGCTGTGGTGGTCCTACACCATCACTACTGGAGCTGTGGTGGTCCTACACCATCACTACTGGAGCTGTGGTGGTCCTACACCATCACTACTGGAGCTGTGGTGGTCCTACACCATCACTACTGGAGCTGTGGTGGTCCTGCACCATCACTACTGGAGCTGTGGTGGTCCTACACCATCACTACTGGAGCTGTGGTGGTCCTGCACCATCACTACTGGAGCTGTGGTGGTCCTGCACCATCACTACTGGAGCTGTGGTGGTCCTGCACCATCACTACTGGAGCTGTGGTGGTCCTGCACCATCACTACTGGAGCTGTGGTGGTCCTGCACCATCACTACTGGAGCTGTGGTGGTCCTACACCATCACTACTGGAGCTGTGGTGGTCCTACACCATCACTACTGGAGCTGTGGTGGTCCTACACCATCACTACTGGAGCTGTGGTGGTCCTGCACCATCACTACTGGAGCTGTGGTGGTCCTGCACCATCACTACTGGAGCTGTGGTGGTCCTGCACCATGTCTACTGGAGCTGTGGTGGTCCTACACCATCACTACTGGAGCTGTGGTGGTCCTACACCATCACTACTGGAGCTGTGGTGGTCCTACACCATCACTACTGGAGCTGTGGTGGTCCTACACCATCACTACTGGAGCTGTGGTGGTCCTACACCATCACTACTGGAGCTGTGGTGGTCCTACACCATCACTACTGGAGCTGTGGTGGTCCTGCACCATCACTACTGGAGCTGTGGTGGTCCTGCACCATGTCTACTGGAGCTGTGGTGGTCCTACACCATCACTACTGGAGCTGTGGTGGTCCTGCACCATCACTACTGGAGCTGTGGTGGTCCTACACCATCACTACTGGAGCTGTGGTGGTCCTACACCATCACTACTGGAGCTGTGGTGGTCCTACACCATCACTACTGGAGCTGTGGTGGTCCTACACCATCACTACTGGAGCTGTGGTGGTCCTACACCATCACTACTGGAGCTGTGGTGGTCCTACACCATCACTACTGGAGCTGTGGTGGTCCTACACCATCACTACTGGAGCTGTGGTGGTCCTACACCATCACTACTGGAGCTGTGGTGGTCCTACACCATCACTACTGGAGCTGTGGTGGTCCTACACCATCACTACTGGAGCTGTGGTGGTCCTGCACCATCACTACTGGAGCTGTGGTGGTCCTACACCATCACTACTGGAGCTGTGGTGGTCCTACACCATCACTACTGGAGCTGTGGTGGTCCTACACCATCACTACTGGAGCTGTGGTGGTCCTGCACCATCACTACTGGAGCTGTGGTGGTCCTACACCATCACTACTGGAGCTGTGGTGGTCCTACACCATCACTACTGGAGCTGTGGTGGTCCTACACCATCACTACTGGAGCTGTGGTGGTCCTGCACCATCACTACTGGAGCTGTGGTGGTCCTACACCATCACTACTGGAGCTGTGGTGGTCCTACACCATCACTACTGGAGCTGTGGTGGTCCTACACCATCACTACTGGAGCTGTGGTGGTCCTACACCATCACTACTGGAGCTGTGGTGGTCCTACACCATCACTACTGGAGCTGTGGTGGTCCTACACCATCACTACTGGAGCTGTGGTGGTCCTGCACCATCACTACTGGAGCTGTGGTGGTCCTACACCATCACTACTGGAGCTGTGGTGGTCCTACACCATCACTACTGGAGCTGTGGTGGTCCTGCACCATCACTACTGGAGCTGTGGTGGTCCTACACCATCACTACTGGAGCTGTGGTGGTCCTACACCATCACTACTGGAGCTGTGGTGGTCCTACACCATCACTACTGGAGCTGTGGTGGTCCTACACCATCACTACTGGAGCTGTGGTGGTCCTACACCATCACTACTGGAGCTGTGGTGGTCCTACACCATCACTACTGGAGCTGTGGTGGTCCTACACCATCACTACTGGAGCTGTGGTGGTCCTACACCATCACTACTGGAGCTGTGGTGGTCCTACACCATCACTACTGGAGCTGTGGTGGTCCTACACCATCACTACTGGAGCTGTGGTGGTCCTACACCATCACTACTGGAGCTGTGGTGGTCCTACACCATCACTACTGGAGCTGTGGTGGTCCTGCACCATCACTACTGGAGCTGTGGTGGTCCTACACCATCACTACTGGAGCTGTGGTGGTCCTGCACCATCACTACTGGAGCTGTGGTGGTCCTGCACCATCACTACTGGAGCTGTGGTGGTCCTGCAGCATGTCTACTGGAGCTGTGGTGGTCCTGCACCATCACTACTGGAGCTGTGGTGGTCCTGCACCATCACTACTGGAGCTGTGGTGGTCCTACACCATCACTACTGGAGCTGTGGTGGTCCTGCACCATCACTACTGGAGCTGTGGTGGTCCTACACCATCACTACTGGAGCTGTGGTGGTCCTACACCATCACTACTGGAGCTGTGGTGGTCCTGCAGCATGTCTACTGGAGCTGTGGTGGTCCTGCAGCATCACTACTGGAGCTGTGGTGGTCCTACACCATCACTACTGGAGCTGTGGTGGTCCTACACCATCACTACTGGAGCTGTGGTGGTCCTACACCATCACTACTGGAGCTGTGGTGGTCCTACACCATCACTACTGGAGCTGTGGTGGTCCTACACCATCACTACTGGAGCTGTGGTGGTCCTACACCATCACTACTGGAGCTGTGGTGGTCCTGCACCATCACTACTGGAGCTGTGGTGGTCCTACACCATCACTACTGGAGCTGTGGTGGTCCTACACCATCACTACTGGAGCTGTGGTGGTCCTACACCATCACTACTGGAGCTGTGGTGGTCCTGCACCATCACTACTGGAGCTGTGGTGGTCCTGCACCATCACTACTGGAGCTGTGGTGGTCCTGCACCATCTACTGGAGCTGTGGTGGTCCTGCACCATCACTACTGGAGCTGTGGTGGTCCTACAGCATGTCTACTGGAGCTGTGGTGGTCCTACACCATCACTACTGGAGCTGTGGTGGTCCTACACCATCACTACTGGAGCTGTGGTGGTCCTGCACCATCACTACTGGAGCTGTGGTGGTCCTGCACCATCACTACTGGAGCTGTGGTGGTCCTACACCATCACTACTGGAGCTGTGGTGGTCCTGCACCATCACTACTGGAGCTGTGGTGGTCCTGCAGCATGTCTACTGGAGCTGTGGTGGTCCTGCAGCATGTCTACTGGAGCTGTGGTGGTCCTACACCATCACTACTGGAGCTGTGGTGGTCCTGCACCATCACTACTGGAGCTGTGGTGGTCCTACACCATCACTACTGGAGCTGTGGTGGTCCTACACCATCACTACTGGAGCTGTGGTGGTCCTGCACCATCACTACTGGAGCTGTGGTGGTCCTACACCATCACTACTGGAGCTGTGGTGGTCCTACACCATCACTACTGGAGCTGTGGTGGTCCTACACCATCACTACTGGAGCTGTGGTGGTCCTACACCATCACTACTGGAGCTGTGGTGGTCCTACACCATCACTACTGGAGCTGTGGTGGTCCTGCACCATCACTACTGGAGCTGTGGTGGTCCTGCACCATCACTACTGGAGCTGTGGTGGTCCTGCACCATCACTACTGGAGCTGTGGTGGTCCTACACCATCACTACTGGAGCTGTGGTGGTCCTGCACCATCACTACTGGAGCTGTGGTGGTCCTACACCATCACTACTGGAGCTGTGGTGGTCCTGCACCATCACTACTGGAGCTGTGGTGGTCCTGCACCATCACTACTGGAGCTGTGGTGGTCCTGCACCATCACTACTGGAGCTGTGGTGGTCCTACACCATCACTACTGGAGCTGTGGTGGTCCTGCACCATCACTACTGGAGCTGTGGTGGTCCTACACCATCACTACTGGAGCTGTGGTGGTCCTGCACCATCACTACTGGAGCTGTGGTGGTCCTGCACCATCACTACTGGAGCTGTGGTGGTCCTACACCATCACTACTGGAGCTGTGGTGGTCCTGCACCATCACTACTGGAGCTGTGGTGGTCCTGCACCATCACTACTGGAGCTGTGGTGGTCCTACACCATCACTACTGGAGCTGTGGTGGTCCTGCACCATCACTACTGGAGCTGTGGTGGTCCTACACCATCACTACTGGAGCTGTGGTGGTCCTGCACCATCACTACTGGAGCTGTGGTGGTCCTACACCATCACTACTGGAGCTGTGGTGGTCCTGCACCATCACTACTGGAGCTGTGGTGGTCCTACACCATCACTACTGGAGCTGTGGTGGTCCTACACCATCACTACTGGAGCTGTGGTGGTCCTGCACCATCACTACTGGAGCTGTGGTGGTCCTACACCATCACTACTGGAGCTGTGGTGGTCCTACACCATCACTACTGGAGCTGTGGTGGTCCTACACCATCACTACTGGAGCTGTGGTGGTCCTACACCATCACTACTGGAGCTGTGGTGGTCCTGCACAATCTACTGGAGCTGTGGTGGTCCTGCACCATCACTACTGGAGCTGTGGTGGTCCTGCAGCATGTCTACTGGAGCTGTGGTGGTCCTGCACCATCACTACTGGAGCTGTGGTGGTCCTGCACCATCACTACTGGAGCTGTGGTGGTCCTGCAGCATGTCTACTGGAGCTGTGGTGGTCCTGCACCATCACTACTGGAGCTGTGGTGGTCCTACACCATCACTACTGGAGCTGTGGTGGTCCTACACCATCACTACTGGAGCTGTGGTGGTCCTGCACCATCACTACTGGAGCTGTGGTGGTCCTGCACCATCACTACTGGAGCTGTGGTGGTCCTGCACCATCACTACTGGAGCTGTGGTGGTCCTGCAGCATGTCTACTGGAGCTGTGGTGGTCCTGCACCATCACTACTGGAGCTGTGGTGGTCCTACACCATCACTACTGGAGCTGTGGTGGTCCTACACCATCACTACTGGAGCTGTGGTGGTCCTGCACCATCACTACTGGAGCTGTGGTGGTCCTGCACCATCACTACTGGAGCTGTGGTGGTCCTGCACCATCACTACTGGAGCTGTGGTGGTCCTACACCATCACTACTGGAGCTGTGGTGGTCCTACACCATCACTACTGGAGCTGTGGTGGTCCTGCACCATCACTACTGGAGCTGTGGTGGTCCTGCACCATCACTACTGGAGCTGTGGTGGTCCTGCACCATCACTACTGGAGCTGTGGTGGTCCTGCACCATCACTACTGGAGCTGTGGTGGTCCTGCACCATCACTACTGGAGCTGTGGTGGTCCTACACCATCACTACTGGAGCTGTGGTGGTCCTACACCATCACTACTGGAGCTGTGGTGGTCCTGCACCATCACTACTGGAGCTGTGGTGGTCCTGCACCATCACTACTGGAGCTGTGGTGGTCCTACACCATCACTACTGGAGCTGTGGTGGTCCTACACCATCACTACTGGAGCTGTGGTGGTCCTGCACCATCACTACTGGAGCTGTGGTGGTCCTACACCATCACTACTGGAGCTGTGGTGGTCCTACACCATCACTACTGGAGCTGTGGTGGTCCTGCACCATCACTACTGGAGCTGTGGTGGTCCTACACCATCACTACTGGAGCTGTGGTGGTCCTGCAGCATGTCTACTGGAGCTGTGGTGGTCCTACACCATCACTACTGGAGCTGTGGTGGTCCTGCAGCATGTCTACTGGAGCTGTGGTGGTCCTGCAGCATGTCTACTGGAGCTGTGGTGGTCCTGCACCATCACTACTGGAGCTGTGGTGGTCCTGCACCATCACTACTGGAGCTGTGGTGGTCCTGCACCATCACTACTGGAGCTGTGGTGGTCCTGCACCATCACTACTGGAGCTGTGGTGGTCCTGCACCATCACTACTGGAGCTGTGGTGGTCCTACACCATCACTACTGGAGCTGTGGTGGTCCTGCACCATCACTACTGGAGCTGTGGTGGTCCTGCAGCATGTCTACTGGAGCTGTGGTGGTCCTGCACCATCACTACTGGAGCTGTGGTGGTCCTACACCATCACTACTGGAGCTGTGGTGGTCCTGCACCATCACTACTGGAGCTGTGGTGGTCCTACAGCATGTCTACTGGAGCTGTGGTGGTCCTACACCATCACTACTGGAGCTGTGGTGGTCCTGCAGCATGTCTACTGGAGCTGTGGTGGTCCTACACCATCACTACTGGAGCTGTGGTGGTCCTACACCATCACTACTGGAGCTGTGGTGGTCCTGCACCATCACTACTGGAGCTGTGGTGGTCCTGCAGCATGTCTACTGGAGCTGTGGTGGTCCTACACCATCACTACTGGAGCTGTGGTGGTCCTGCACCATCACTACTGGAGCTGTGGTGGTCCTGCAGCATCACTACTGGAGCTGTGGTGGTCCTACACCATCACTACTGGAGCTGTGGTGGTCCTACACCATCACTACTGGAGCTGTGGTGGTCCTGCACCATCACTACTGGAGCTGTGGTGGTCCTACAGCATGTCTACTGGAGCTGTGGTGGTCCTGCACCATCACTACTGGAGCTGTGGTGGTCCTACACCATCACTACTGGAGCTGTGGTGGTCCTGCACCATCACTACTGGAGCTGTGGTGGTCCTGCAGCATGTCTACTGGAGCTGTGGTGGTCCTACACCATGTCTACTGGAGCTGTGGTGGTCCTGCAGCATGTCTACTGGAGCTGTGGTGGTCCTACACCATCACTACTGGAGCTGTGGTGGTCCTACACCATCACTACTGGAGCTGTGGTGGTCCTACAGCATCTCTACTGGAGCTGTGGTGGTCCTACAGCATGTCTACTGGAGCTGTGGTGGTCCTACAGCATCTCTACTGGAGCTGTGGTGGTTCTGCAGCATGTCTACTGGAGCTGTGGAGGTCTGCAGCATGTCTACTGGAGCTGTGGAGGTCCTGCAGCATGTCTACTGGAGCTGTGGTGGTTCTGCAGCATGTCTACTGGAGCTGTGGTGGTTCTGCAGCATGTCTACTGGAGCTGTGGTGGTTCTGCAGCATGTCTACTGGAGCTGTGGAGGTTCTGCAGCATGTCTACTGGAGCTGTGGTGGTCCTGCAGCATGTCTACTGGAGCTGTGGTGGTTCTGCAGCATGTCTACTGGAGCTGTGGAGGTTCTGCAGCATCTCTACTCTTCACCAGGTCTGCTCTGCACTTCCTGCCATATCACCTGATGCTGCAATGTTCATATTTTGCTTTGAAAGTTTGGTGGCCTGGCCCCCTTATGTATCTTTCATGGATATATTACTAGAAGGGGTGTTTACCCGGCAGTGCCCGGGTCTTCTGGCTTTTTTCCTATTTATCCTCCCTTGTCTGGTGTCCCTCCATCATGTCCCCTCTCTCTCTCTTCCCTGTTTCTTCACGCGCCCTCTCCCCCTACAAGAAGACAGCCTTATATACAATGGAACAACAAACATCATTAAGTCCAAGATAAAATCTATCATCAAACGTATGAGGGTTTAAAGGGTTTAATGAAAATAAGTTCCAGCTCCTACAAACGGAAACCAGATATAAAACACAGTCAAATCCCACTACAGAACGACAGAGCAATGTAAAGGATGTAGGCGTAATCATGTCAGAAGACCTTACCTTTACTGAACACAATACAATGGCTGTCACGACTGTAAGAAAAATGACAGGTTGGATAACAAGGACCTTCCAAACAAGGGATGCCATACCAGTGATGACCTTTCAAGACGCTAGTGCTCTCTAGGGTGGAATATTGTTGAACACTAACAGCCCCATTCAAAACCGGAAAAATTGCTGACCTGGAGAGCGTGCAAAGATCCTTTACCACTAGAATCCACTCTATAAGTCATCCTAATTATTGGCACCGATTAAAA
>WNGS01001757.1:51348-64497 GCA_020271785.1 Procambarus virginalis
ATCACTACTGGAGCTGTGGTGGTCCTGCAGCATGTCTACTGGAGCTGTGGTGGTCCTGCACCATCACTACTGGAGCTGTGGTGGTCCTGCACCATCACTACTGGAGCTGTGGTGGTCCTACACCATCACTACTGGAGCTGTGGTGGTCCTGCACCATCACTACTGGAGCTGTGGTGGTCCTACACCATCACTACTGGAGCTGTGGTGGTCCTACACCATCACTACTGGAGCTGTGGTGGTCCTGCAGCATGTCTACTGGAGCTGTGGTGGTCCTGCAGCATCACTACTGGAGCTGTGGTGGTCCTACACCATCACTACTGGAGCTGTGGTGGTCCTACACCATCACTACTGGAGCTGTGGTGGTCCTACACCATCACTACTGGAGCTGTGGTGGTCCTACACCATCACTACTGGAGCTGTGGTGGTCCTACACCATCACTACTGGAGCTGTGGTGGTCCTACACCATCACTACTGGAGCTGTGGTGGTCCTGCACCATCACTACTGGAGCTGTGGTGGTCCTACACCATCACTACTGGAGCTGTGGTGGTCCTACACCATCACTACTGGAGCTGTGGTGGTCCTACACCATCACTACTGGAGCTGTGGTGGTCCTGCACCATCTACTGGAGCTGTGGTGGTCCTGCAGCATCTACTGGAGCTGTGGTGGTCCTACACCATCACTACTGGAGCTGTGGTGGTCCTGCACCATCACTACTGGAGCTGTGGTGGTCCTACAGCATGTCTACTGGAGCTGTGGTGGTCCTACAGCATGTCTACTGGAGCTGTGGTGGTCCTACACCATCACTACTGGAGCTGTGGTGGTCCTGCAGCATCACTACTGGAGCTGTGGTGGTCCTGCAGCATGTCTACTGGAGCTGTGGTGGTCCTACACCATCACTACTGGAGCTGTGGTGGTCCTGCAGCATGTCTACTGGAGCTGTGGTGGTCCTGCAGCATGTCTACTGGAGCTGTGGTGGTCCTGCACCATGTCTACTGGAGCTGTGGTGGTCCTACACCATCACTACTGGAGCTGTGGTGGTCCTGCAGCATGTCTACTGGAGCTGTGGTGGTCCTACACCATCACTACTGGAGCTGTGGTGGTCCTACACCATCACTACTGGAGCTGTGGTGGTCCGCACCATCACTACTGGAGCTGTGGTGGTCCTACACCATCACTACTGGAGCTGTGGTGGTCCTGCACCATCACTACTGGAGCTGTGGTGGTCCTACACCATCACTACTGGAGCTGTGGTGGTCCTACACCATCACTACTGGAGCTGTGGTGGTCCTGCACCATCACTACTGGAGCTGTGGTGGTCCTGCACCATCACTACTGGAGCTGTGGTGGTCCTGCACCATCACTACTGGAGCTGTGGTGGTCCTGCACCATCACTACTGGAGCTGTGGTGGTCCTGCACCATCACTACTGGAGCTGTGGTGGTCCTGCACCATCACTACTGGAGCTGTGGTGGTCCTACACCATCACTACTGGAGCTGTGGTGGTCCTGCACCATCACTACTGGAGCTGTGGTGGTCCTGCACCATCACTACTGGAGCTGTGGTGGTCCTGCACCATCACTACTGGAGCTGTGGTGGTCCTACACCATCACTACTGGAGCTGTGGTGGTCCTGCACCATCACTACTGGAGCTGTGGTGGTCCTACACCATCACTACTGGAGCTGTGGTGGTCCTGCACCATCACTACTGGAGCTGTGGTGGTCCTGCACCATCACTACTGGAGCTGTGGTGGTCCTACACATCACTACTGGAGCTGTGGTGGTCCTACACCATCACTACTGGAGCTGTGGTGGTCACCATCACTACTGGAGCTGTGGTGGTCCTACACCATCACTACTGGAGCTGTGGTGGTCCTGCACCATCACTACTGGAGCTGTGGTGGTCCTACACCATCACTACTGGAGCTGTGGTGGTCCTGCACCATCACTACTGGAGCTGTGGTGGTCCTACACCATCACTACTGGAGCTGTGGTGGTCCTGCACCATCACTACTGGAGCTGTGGTGGTCCTACACATCACTACTGGAGCTGTGGTGGTCCTACACCATCACTACTGGAGCTGTGGTGTCCTGCACCATCACTACTGGAGCTGTGGTGGTCCTACACCATCACTACTGGAGCTGTGGTGGTCCTACACCATCACTACTGGAGCTGTGGTGGTCCTACACCATCACTACTGGAGCTGTGGTGGTCCTGCACCATCACTACTGGAGCTGTGGTGGTCCTGCACCATGTCTACTGGAGCTGTGGTGGTCCTGCACCATCACTACTGGAGCTGTGGTGGTCCTGCAGCATGTCTACTGGAGCTGTGGTGGTCCTGCACCATCACTACTGGAGCTGTGGTGGTCCTGCACCATCACTACTGGAGCTGTGGTGGTCCTGCAGCATGTCTACTGGAGCTGTGGTGGTCCTGCACCATCACTACTGGAGCTGTGGTGGTCCTACACCATCACTACTGGAGCTGTGGTGGTCCTACACCATCACTACTGGAGCTGTGGTGGTCCTGCACCATCACTACTGGAGCTGTGGTGGTCCTGCACCATCACTACTGGAGCTGTGGTGGTCCTGCACCATCACTACTGGAGCTGTGGTGGTCCTGCAGCATGTCTACTGGAGCTGTGGTGGTCCTGCACCATCACTACTGGAGCTGTGGTGGCCCTACACCATCACTACTGGAGCTGTGGTGGTCCTACACCATCACTACTGGAGCTGTGGTGGTCCTGCACCATCACTACTGGAGCTGTGGTGGTCCTGCAGCATGTCTACTGGAGCTGTGGTGGTCCTGCACCATCACTACTGGAGCTGTGGTGGTCCTACACCATCACTACTGGAGCTGTGGTGGTCCTACACCATCACTACTGGAGCTGTGGTGGTCCTGCACCATCACTACTGGAGCTGTGGTGGTCCTGCACCATCACTACTGGAGCTGTGGTGGTCCTGCACCATCACTACTGGAGCTGTGGTGGTCCTGCACCATCACTACTGGAGCTGTGGTGGTCCTGCACCATCACTACTGGAGCTGTGGTGGTCCTACACCATCACTACTGGAGCTGTGGTGGCCCTACACCATCACTACTGGAGCTGTGGTGGTCCTGCACCATCACTACTGGAGCTGTGGTGGTCCTGCACCATCACTACTGGAGCTGTGGTGGTCCTACACCATCACTACTGGAGCTGTGGTGGTCCTACACCATCACTACTGGAGCTGTGGTGGTCCTGCACCATCACTACTGGAGCTGTGGTGGTCCTACACCATCACTACTGGAGCTGTGGTGGTCCTACACCATCACTACTGGAGCTGTGGTGGTCCTGCACCATCACTACTGGAGCTGTGGTGGTCCTACACCATCACTACTGGAGCTGTGGTGGTCCTGCAGCATGTCTACTGGAGCTGTGGTGGTCCTACACCATCACTACTGGAGCTGTGGTGGTCCTGCAGCATGTCTACTGGAGCTGTGGTGGTCCTGCAGCATGTCTACTGGAGCTGTGGTGGTCCTGCACCATCACTACTGGAGCTGTGGTGGCCCTGCACCATCACTACTGGAGCTGTGGTGGTCCTGCAGCATGTCTACTGGAGCTGTGGTGGTCCTGCACCATCACTACTGGAGCTGTGGTGGCCCTGCACCATCACTACTGGAGCTGTGGTGGTCCTACACCATCACTACTGGAGCTGTGGTGGTCCTGCACCATCACTACTGGAGCTGTGGTGGCCCTGCAGCATGTCTACTGGAGCTGTGGTGGTCCTGCACCATCACTACTGGAGCTGTGGTGGTCCTACACCATCACTACTGGAGCTGTGGTGGTCCTGCACCATCACTACTGGAGCTGTGGTGGTCCTACAGCATGTCTACTGGAGCTGTGGTGGTCCTACACCATCACTACTGGAGCTGTGGTGGTCCTGCAGCATGTCTACTGGAGCTGTGGTGGTCCTACACCATCACTACTGGAGCTGTGGTGGTCCTACACCATCACTACTGGAGCTGTGGTGGTCCTGCACCATCACTACTGGAGCTGTGGTGGTCCTGCAGCATGTCTACTGGAGCTGTGGTGGTCCTACACCATCACTACTGGAGCTGTGGTGGCCCTGCACCATCACTACTGGAGCTGTGGTGGTCCTGCAGCATGTCTACTGGAGCTGTGGTGGTCCTACACCATCACTACTGGAGCTGTGGTGGTCCTACACCATCACTACTGGAGCTGTGGTGGTCCTGCACCATCACTACTGGAGCTGTGGTGGTCCTACAGCATGTCTACTGGAGCTGTGGTGGTCCTGCACCATCACTACTGGAGCTGTGGTGGTCCTACACCATCACTACTGGAGCTGTGGTGGTCCTGCACCATCACTACTGGAGCTGTGGTGGTCCTGCAGCATGTCTACTGGAGCTGTGGTGGTCCTACACCATGTCTACTGGAGCTGTGGTGGTCCTGCAGCATGTCTACTGGAGCTGTGGTGGTCCTACACCATCACTACTGGAGCTGTGGTGGTCCTACACCATCACTACTGGAGCTGTGGTGGTCCTACAGCATCTCTACTGGAGCTGTGGTGGTCCTACAGCATGTCTACTGGAGCTGTGGTGGTCCTACAGCATCTCTACTGGAGCTGTGGTGGTTCTGCAGCATGTCTACTGGAGCTGTGGAGGTTCTGCAGCATGTCTACTGGAGCTGTGGAGGTTCTGCAGCATGTCTACTGGAGCTGTGGTGGTTCTGCAGCATGTCTACTGGAGCTGTGGAGGTTCTGCAGCATGTCTACTGGAGCTGTGGAGGTTCTGCAGCATGTCTACTGGAGCTGTGGAGGTTCTGCAGCATGTCTACTGGAGCTGTGGTGGTTCTGCAGCATGTCTACTGGAGCTGTGGTGGTTCTGCAGCATGTCTACTGGAGCTGTGGAGGTTCTGCAGCATCTCTACTCTTCACCAGGTCTGCTCTGCACTTCCTGCCATATCACCTGATGCTGCAATGTTCATATTTTGCTTTGAAAGTTTGGTGGCCTGGCCCCCTTATGTATCTTTCATGGATATATTACTAGAAGGGGTGTTTACCCGGCAGTGCCCGGGTCTTCTGGCTTTTTTCCTATTTATCCTCCCTTGTCTGGTGTCCCTCCATCATGTCCCCCTCTCTCTCTCTTCCCTGTTTCTTCACGCGCCCTCTCCCCCTACAAGAAGACAGCCTTATATACAATTGGAACAACAAACATCATTAAGTCCAAGATAAAATCTATCATCAAACGTATGAGGGTTTAAAGGGTTTAATGAAAATAAGTTCCAGCTCCTACAAACGGAAACCAGATATAAAACACAGTCAAATCCCACTACAGAACGACAGAGCAATGTAAAGGATGTAGGCGTAATCATGTCAGAAGACCTTACCTTTACTGAACACAATACAATGGCTGTCACGACTGTAAGAAAAATGACAGGTTGGATAACAAGGACCTTCCAAACAAGGGATGCCATACCAGTGATGACCTTTCAAGACGCTAGTGCTCTCTAGGGTGGAATATTGTTGAACACTAACAGCCCCATTCAAAACCGGAAAAATTGCTGACCTGGAGAGCGTGCAAAGATCCTTTACCACTAGAATCCACTCTATAAGTCATCCTAATTATTGGCACCGATTAAAAGTTCTAAATCTGTATTCACTAGAGCGCAGGCGAGAGAGATACAATCTACACGTGGAAGATATTAGAGGGGCTGGTCCCAAACCTGCACACAGAAATAACATCACATGAGACTAGGAGGCATGGCAGGATGTGCAGAATACCCCCGTTGAAGAGCAGAGGTGCAACAGGTACTCTGAGAGAGAACTATCAACATCAGAGGCCCGAGACTGTTCAACACGCTTCCACTACACATAAGGGGCATAACTGGCCGACCCCTCACAGTGTTCAAGAGAGAACTATCAACATCAGAGGCCCGAGACTGTTCAACACGCTTCCACTACACATTAGGGACATAACTGGCCGACCCCTCACAGTGTTCAAGAGAGAACTATCAACATCAGAGGCCCGAGACTGTTCAACACGCTTCCACTACACATAAGGGACATAACTGGCCGACCCCTCACAGTGTTCAAGAGAGAACTATCAACATCAGAGGCCCGAGACTGTTCAACACACTTCCACTACACATAAGGACATAACTGGCCGACCCCTCACAGAGTTCAAGAGAGAACTATCAACATCAGAGGCCCGAGACTGTTCAACACACTTCCACTACACATAAGGGACATAACTGGCCGACCCCTCACAGAGTTCAAGAGAGAACTATCAACATCAGAGGCCCGAGACTGTTCAACACGCTTCCACTACACATTAGGGACATAACTGGCCGACCCCTCACAGTGTTCAAGAGAGAACTATCAACATCAGAGGCCCGAGACTGTTCAACACGCTTCCACTACACATAAGGGACATAACTGGCCGACCCCTCACAGTGTTCAAGAGAGAACTATCAACATCAGAGGCCCGAGACTGTTCAACACGCTTCCACTACACATAAGGGACATAACTGGCCGACCCCTCACAGTGTTCAAGAGAGAACTATCAACATCAGAGGCCCGAGACTATTCAACACGCTTCCACTACACATAAGGGACATAACTGGCCGACCCCTCACAGTGTTCAAGAGACAACTATCAACATCAGAGGCCCGAGACTGTTCAACACGCTTCCACTACACATAAGGGACATAACTGGCCGACCCCTCACAGTGTTCAAGAGAGAACTATCAACATCAGAGGCCCGAGACTGTTCAACACGCTTCCACTACACATTAGGGACATAACTGGCCGACCCCTCACAGTGTTCAAGAGAGAACTATCAACATCAGAGGCCCGAGACTGTTCAACACGCTTCCACTACACATAAGGGACATAACTGGCCGACCCGTCACAGTGTTCTAGAGAGAACTATCAACATCAGAGGCCCGAGACTGTTCAACACGCTTCCACTACACATAAGGGACATAACTGGCCGACCCCTCACAGTGTTCAAGAGTGAACTATCAACATCAGAGGCCCGAGACTGTTCAATACGCTTCCACTACACATAAGGGGCATAACTGGCCGACCCCTCACAGTGTTCAAGAGAGAATTATCAACATCAGAGGCCCGAGACTGTTCAACACGCTTCCACTACACATATGGGACATAACTGGCCGACCCCTCACAGTGTTCAAGAGAGAACTATCAACATCAGAGGCCCGAGACTGTTCAACACGCTTCCACTACACATAAGGGGCATAACTGGCCGACCCCTCACAGTGTTCAAGAGAGAATTATCAACATCAGAGGCCCGAGACTGTTCAACACGCTTCCACTACACATATGGGACATAACTGGCCGACCCCTCACAGTGTTCAAGAGAGAACTATCAACATCAGAGGCCCGAGACTGTTCAACACGCTTCCACTACACATAAGGGACATAACTGGCCGACCCCTCACAGTGTTCAAGAGAGAACTATCAACATCAGAGGCCTGAGACTGTTCAACACACTTCCACTACACATAAGGGACATAACTGGCCGACCCCTCACAGTGTTCAAGAGAGAACTATCAACATCAGAGGCCTGAGACTGTTCAACACACTTCCACTACACATAAGGGACATAACTGGCCGACCCCTCACAGTGTTCAAGAGAGAACTATCAACATCAGAGGCCTGAGACTGTTCAACACACTTCCACTACACATAAGGGACATAACTGGTCGACCCCTCACAGTGTTCAAGAGAGAACTATCAACACCAGAGGCCCGAGACTGTTCAACACGCTTCCACTACACATAAGGGACATAACTGGCCGACCCCTCACAGTGTTCAAGAGAGAACTATCAACATCAGAGGCCCGAGACTGTTCAACACGCTTCCACTACACATAAGGGACATAACTGGCCGACCCCTCACAGTGTTCAAAAGAGAACTGGATAAACACCTCCAAAGGATACCTGATCAAGCAGGCTGTGATTCATACGTCAGGCTGCGAGCAGCTGGGTCCAACAGCCTGGTCGGAGACCAGGCCGCGGGGCCATTGATCCCTGGAAGGTACACAAGGTAGGTATGGTAGCGACTACAGCCTCCAATCTTAAATAAGCAGCTAAACTGACTTTGTCTCTAATAACCCCCGACAGATTGTAATGCTGGACGGTAGAGCGACGGTCTTGCTTCATGCAGGTCGGCGTTCAATCCCCCGAGACCGTCCACAAGTGGGTGGCCACCATTCCTTTCCCTCCGTCCCATCCCAAAGCCTTATCCTTACCCCTACCCAGCCATTATAGTCGTAATGGCTGAGTATCTGGACTTGATCACTGTTAAATATCATGTTATTTGATGTCACCCAATGATAAGCTATTAATATCAGCTTGTAGTTTATCAGAAGTCATCTTCTGGCCATCATAAGAGGCCTGGTCGACGACCGGCCGCGGGGACGATAAGCCCCGGAAGCACCTCAAGGTAACCTCAAGGTAAGGTTCATGCTGATTTGTTTTTCGTCCGTAGAGTATGACAAGAAGTTGTGATTTTTTTTATCACAAAAAACTTTGTTTCTATATGACTTTTTATCATATTATTTTGTTTTCTTATCTATAGCTGATATGAGACTGAGGAAAAAGCAGAGGTGCAGGAACTATGTCCTGAGGTACAAAACTTTTCATTGGACTCTGATTTAGTTTTGTTTAACTGACTGTTTCTGTTAGGATTAAGTACTTTTGTGGATTGAGTCCGCTAGGTTAGGTTCATAATGTCAACACCCCGATGCTCATTTGTCTATAAGGTATGTAATGGTATATTCATGGCACTTCTACTGGCGTGACGTCATTGTTGTTTTGTAAACAAAGCCACGTGGTCGAAACGTGGGTTTCCCTCCCTCCAAGCCCACACTTAGCAGTTACTCTTACAGTCTGTTGAGTCAAAATGCAATACCCATCATTCATGTTGGGTGATGGTGAGCCCTAAGTCCTTGTGTACCTTACAGGGTGATGGAGAGCCCTTAGTCCTTGTGTACCTTACAGGGTGATGGAGAGCCCTAAGTCCTTGTGTACCTTACAGGGTGATGGAGAGCCCTAAGTCCTTGTGTACCTTGTTGGGTGATGGAGAGCTCTAAGTCCTTGTGTACCTTACAGGGTGATGGTGAGCCCTAAGTCCTTGTGTACCTTACAGGGTGACTGAGAGCCCTAAGTCCTTGTGTACCTTGTTGGGTGATGGAGAGCCCTAGGTCCTTGTGTACCTTGTTGGGTGATGGAGAGCCCTAAGTCCTTGTGTACCTTACAGGGTGATGGAGAGCCCTAAGTCCTTGTGTACCTTACAGGGTGATGGAGAGCCCTAAGTCCTTGTGTACCTTACAGGGTGATGGAGAGCCCTAAGTCCTTGTGTACCTTACTGAGTGATGGTGAGCCCTAAGTCCTTGTGTACCTTACAGGGTGATGGAGAGCCCTAAGTCCTTGTGTACCTTACAGGGTGATGGTGAGCCCTAAGTCCTTGTGTACCTTACAGGGTGATGGAGAGCCCTAAGTCCTTGTGTACCTTGTTGGGTGATGGAGAGCCCTAAGTCCTTGTGTACCTTACAGGGTGATGGTGAGCCCTAAGTCCTTGTGTACCTTACTGAGTGATGGAGAGCCCTAAGTCCTTGTGTACCTTACTGAGTGATGGAGAGCCCTAAGTCCTTGTGTACCTTACAGGGTGATGGTGAGCCCTAAGTCCTTGTGTACCTTACTGAGTGATGGAGAGCCCTAAGTCCTTGTGTACCTTGTTGGGTGATGGAGAGCCCTAAGTCCTTGTGTACCTTGTTGGGTGATGGAGAGCCCTAAGTCCTTGTGTACCTTGTTGGGTGATGGAGAGCCCTAAGTCCTTGTGTACCTTACAGGGTGATGGAGAGCCCTAAGTCCTTGTGTACCTTGTTGGGTGATGGAGAGCCCTAAGTCCTTGTGTACCTTACTGAGTGATGGAGAGCCCTAAGTCCTTGTGTACCATGTTGGGTGATGGAGAGCCCTAAGTCCTTGTGTACCTTACTGAGTGATGGAGAGCCCTAAGTCCTTGTGTACCATGTTGGGTGATGGAGAGCCCTAAGTCCTTGTGTACCTTACTGAGTGATGGAGAGCCCTAAGTCCTTGTGTACCATGTGGGTGATGGAGAGCCCTAAGTCCTTGTGTACCTTACTGAGTGATGGAGAGCCCTAAGTCCTTGTGTACCTTGTTGGGTGATGGTGAGCCCTAAGTCCTTGTGTACCTTGTTGGGTGATGGAGAGCCCTAAGTCCTTGTGTACCTTACTGAGTGATGGAGAGCCCTAAGTCCTTGTGTACCTTACAGGGTGATGGTGAGCCCTAAGTCCTTGTGTACCTTACTGAGTGATGGAGAGCCCTAAGTCCTTGTGTACCTTACAGGGTGATGGAGAGCCCTAAGTCCTTGTGTACCTTACAGGGTGATGGTGAGCCCTAAGTCCTTGTGTACCTTACTGAGTGATGGAGAGCCCTAAGTCCTTGTGTACCTTACAGGGTGATGGAGAGCCCTAAGTCCTTGTGTACCTTACTGAGTGATGGAGAGCCCTAAGTCCTTGTGTACCTTACAGGGTGATGGTGAGCCCTAAGTCCTTGTGTACCTTACAGGGTGATGGAGAGCCCTAAGTCCTTGTGTACCTTACAGGGTGATGGAGAGCCCTAAGTCCTTGTGTACCTTACAGGGTGATGGAGAGCCCTAAGTCCTTGTGTACCTTGTTGGGTGATGGAGAGCCCTAAGTCCTTGTGTACCTTACTGAGTGATGGTGAGCCCTAAGTCCTTGTGTACCTTACAGGGTGATGGAGAGCCCTAAGTCCTTGTGTACCTTACAGGGTGATGGAGAGCCCTAAGTCCTTGTGTATCTTACAGGGTGATGGAGAGCCCTAAGTCCTTGTGTACCTTACAGGGTGATGGTGAGCCCTAAGTCCTTGTGTACCTTGTTGGGTGATGGAGAGCCCTAAGTCCTTGTGTACCTTACAGGGTGATGGAGAGCCCTAAGTCCTTGTGTACCTTACAGGGTGATGGAGAGCCCTAAGTCCTTGTGTACCTTACTGAGTGATGGAGAGCCCTAAGTCCTTGTGTACCTTACAGGGTGATGGTGAGCCCTAAGTCCTTGTGTACCTTACAGGGTGATGGTGAGCCCTAAGTCCTTGTGTACCTTACAGGGTGATGGAGAGCCCTAAGTCCTTGTGTACCTTACAGGGTGATGGAGAGCCCTAAGTCCTTGTGTACCTTACAGGGTGATGGAGAGCCCTAAGTCCTTGTGTACCTTACAGGGTGATGGAGAGCCCTAAGTCCTTGTGTACCTTACAGGGTGATGGAGAGCCCTAAGTCCTTGTGTACCTTGTTGGGTGATGGAGAGCCCTAAGTCCTTGTGTACCTTACAGGGTGATGGAGAGCCCTAAGTCCTTGTGTACCTTGTTGGGTGATGGAGAGCCCTAAGTCCTTGTGTACCTTGTGGGTGATGGAGAGCCCTAAGTCCTTGTGTACCTTACAGGGTGATGAGAGCCCTAAGTCCTTGTGTACCTTACAGGGTGATGGTGAGCCCTAAGTCCTTGTGTACCTTACAGGGTGATGGAGAGCCCTAAGTCCTTGTGTACCTTGTTGGTGATGGAGAGCCCTAAGTCCTTGTGTACCTTACAGGGTGATGGAGAGCCCTAAGTCCTTGTGTACCTTGTTGGGTGATGGAGAGCCCTAAGTCCTTGTGTACCTTACAGGGTGATGGAGAGCCCTAAGTCCTTGTGTACCTTACAGGGTGATGGAGAGCCCTAAGTCCTTGTGTACCTTGTTGGGTGATGGAGAGCCCTAAGTCCTTGTGTACCTTGTTGGGTGATGGAGAGCCCTAAGTCCTTGTGTACCTTACAGGTGATGGAGAGCCCTAAGTCCTTGTGTACCTTACAGGGTGATGGAGAGCCCTAAGTCCTTGTGTACCTTACAGGGTGATGGTGAGCCCTAAGTCCTTGTGTACCTTACAGGGTGATGGAGAGCCCTAAGTCCTTGTGTACCTTACAGGGTGATGGAGAGCCCAAAGTCCTTGTGTACCTTACTGAGTGATGGAGAGCCCTAAGTCCTTGTGTACCTTACAGGGTGATGGAGAGCCCTAAGTCCTTGTGTACCTTACAGGGTGATGGAGAGCCCTAAGTCCTTGTGTACCTTACGGGTGATGGAGAGCCCTAAGTCCTTGTGTACCTTACAGGGTGATGGAGAGCCCTAAGTCCTTGTGTATCTTACAGGGTGATGGAGAGCCCTAAGTCCTTGTGTACCTTACAGGGTGATGGAGAGCCCTAAGTCCTTGTGTACCTTACAGGGTGATGGAGAGCCCTAAGTCCTTGTGTACCTTGTTGGGTGATGGAGAGCCCTAAGTCCTTGTGTACCTTGTTGGGTGATGGAGAGCCTAAGTCCTTGTGTATTTACTGGGTGATGGAGAGCCCTAAGTCCTGTGTACCTTGTTGGGTGATGGAGAGCCCTAAGTCCTTGTGTACCTTGTTGGTGATGGGAGCCCTAAGTCCTTGTGTACCTTACAGGGTGATGGTGAGCCCTAAGTCCTTGTGTACCTTACAGGGTGATGGAGAGCCCTAAGTCCTTGTGTACCTTACAGGGTGATGGAGAGCCCTAAGTCCTGTGTACCTTACAGGTGATGGAGAGCCCTAAGTCCTTGTGTACCTTACTGAGTGATGGGAGCCCTAAGTCCTTGTGTACCTTACTGAGTGATGGAGAGCCCTAAGTCCTTGTGTACCTTACTGAGTGATGGAGGTGTAATTCTCAGTCTGTGTGAAAATTAACGAGAAGCTGAAAAAGAAGCCAGGTGTGGAGTGAGGCATGAGCCAGGTGTGGAGTGAGGCTGAGCCAGGTGTGACAGGTGTAGCGTGGTGGGACGTGTGGGAGTTCAACATTCGCGGAAGATGTGGCAGCTCCCTCCTGCCTGCCACCACCACCACACACACCTGGCTGCCACCCACCACCACACACACACCTGCTGCCACCCACCACCACACACACCGGCTGCCACCCCCACCACACACACACCTGGCTGCCACCCACCACCACACACACTCCTGGCTGCCACCACCCCACCACACACACCCATGGCTGCCACCCACCCACCACCACACACACCTGGCTGCCACCCACCACCACACACACCCC
>WNGS01001758.1:5000-10469 GCA_020271785.1 Procambarus virginalis
TACATGTTCCACAGCGACCCAGGGAACAGTAGCCACGTATTTTTTGTTATATTGTTTTCTTCCATTCCCTGGCAGGGGGAGTCCTGTAGCGAGTAATCCTTATACTCGCTCCATTATCTCATTATCTTAATGCATTACTAATCACACAAGCTACAATCCTTTCCCCAATTACAGGTAATACTCTTCTCACCTTGTTGGAGGGAGCTGAGGTGTAATCACCATATAACCCAGCGAGGTGAGAACAGCGAACAGTACAATCTCCAGTCAAGAATGTAGTGCTCGGCGTGGGCAGTTCTAATCGACCCAAGACGCTACAGCTTCGACACAGAGCAGACAGCAGACTACGACCGCATCCAGCTACAACGCTCTCGCTCCCCGAGTTCACACACTCGCAATTCTCAATCGATCTGCCACGCTCTCCCACATAGAGCTCCACGACTCCGGCCTCACTCAGCTCTCTGCTCTGCTCCAGGCTTCGTCTCAACGTCTACGACACTGCTGTATCCAGGACTACTAAATAAATATAAAACTCATTAAACACTGTGTATCTAATCTGGCCAACAACGTAACATAATCGTAAGTTACAAGATCTTCATGACGTTTCCCCTATTTTGGCTACTGGTGATTCTCATGAATTGCACTCCTGAGATAAGTAACTGATGGATGAGAACAATGTGCCAAGTTCTAAAAAGTGATTTACATAATATTATCCATAATATCCTGTGAATTAACCATTCAGTGACTTGTTAAATATTAGAGCTGGTTCAGTACTCCATTTCCACAGTTTCTCTGAGTCATTTCAATATTTCTTGCATTTCAGTGATTCCATTATTCATTGTGTTACTAGTGTTATTAGTAAATTCAAAGTTGAGAGAAGCAAGAAATAATTGTTTTTAGCAGTTTATTTTGCACAATAGAAATTTGTTTTTGAGATCTCCACAGACAATAGAACATAGAATTTTTTTTATATTTCTCCAGACCTAACTTTGAAATTTATCCTTTCAGCATTTTATTTTAAACTTTCACCATAGCATGTTACACATGTGCCTGTGTCCAATTTGTTTTTGCTAAACCCATTTTTCTTGCATTGCTACTTGTTGTGTTGAATCATTTTAATGAAATTTTGCAATTGCATTTTCCAGTTGTTATTCTAAATTGCTGTGCCTGGTTTAATTAATTTCCATGCCTCTAATTCCAGTCATATTCATACCAGATTGCTAATTTAATTCACAATTTTGCTTGTTCTTAATTATTTGTTGCCTAGTACAATTTAATAATTTTAATTCTGCCATTTCCTTTCCTTAGCCAAGTTTGATATTTTTTTGAGTATTTAATTTTTTTGTGTACTCTATTCCTTATGCCTAGTGTACTTAATTATAATTTGCAATCAACTGCCTCTTCCTCGGTAGTGACAATGGCTACCACTGTTGAAACCCCTTCAGACTCAACTGGAACAGTTGCTCGTCCCAGTGTCCAGAGATCAGCTCAGGAAATGGTTATCCCACTTTTTGCTGGTGAATCCCGCTTACTAGAGTCATGGTTTAGTAAGGTTGAAGTGAAAACAGTCGCACGTTTTTCTGAGCCTACTGATGCCGAATACTTGGCAATTGCACGGTCAGCTGTGGACACAACCAAAGGTGATGCACGTTTTGTTGTTGATGAGAAAGCCATTGTTAGCCTCCAGTCTTGGTCTGAACTTAAGGATTTCTTTCACCAGCGCTTTGTTAACAAAGGAGACCTCGACCCGTATAGGTTAGTGAAGAAAATTGCCAATGCCACCATGCAGCCTGGTGAATCGTTCAATGCGTTTACTAGCCGTCTTCATCAGCATCTGTATGCCTTATTGTCTGCTATGATTAGTTCGTCTTGGGTAGATAAAGACAATACTCTGTCCCCCTGAGGCTATGGCCAAAATGATAGCATTTGGAACTTTAATGCATTTTGCCCCAGAGCATACTAAACCAATCATTGAGCAACAACATTTTGGAGTTAAACATGAAATTGGTGAAGTGTTTGAGGCCATTTACAATGCCGCCGATAAACTAGCTCTGCGAAGTGCTCAACTGTTGCCATCCTCTGATACTGTGAATGTAGTAACAAGCTCTCAGCATCCTCCCACAAACTCTCAAAACTCTTGGTCGCAGAACCGTACCCATGGTCGTAGCCCCCCCCCAGTCAAATTTGCCTCCTCATAAGTTGCAGAGACGCCATAGTTCACACCCATCCACACCCTCATGTTGGCATTGTGGTAGGAGTAACCACCTCGCAAGGGACAAGGGCAAGGGATCCGCTCCTAGATCATCACGCCCTAGACAATTCTCTCGGTCCCCTCATCAATCGAATCATGCTAGGCTCCCATATTGCAAGTACCATAAACAAGTTAGTCATCACACTGCGGATTGTAGAGATAGGCAAAGGACATCCCCACCTCGTAACTCCCACGGTCAGTCTTGGCGAGACGCACAGCGTCCAAGACATTATCAGAACTCGCATAATTACAACTCCCAGCCCAGCTATAACGTTACTTCGAATTATAATACTTGGTCACAGAATTCTGGAATTCAGAATATTCACTCCATGTCGTCGGGAAACCCCCAAGGCCATCCGCTAACCAATTCAAGCTAGCCAGTCCTAGTGCCCTCCCTGTGTATTCAGTAGTACCCAAAATTGATTTGGACATTTGACAGAGGAGGACACTGACTCTATCCCAGTTGTAGATGTTGATGGAACCACAGTGAATTTGACCCAGATGAGACACAGATATCCCAAACAACATAAGTCACAAGTAATAACTTGTCCAGTCTCAAGTGATGGTCCCCTTGTCTCAGCTATTGTACATGGTAGAGTTTTAAAAGTTTTTCTTGACTCAGGTGCAAAAATTAATATTGTCAAGACTTCAGCTCTTTGAGATATTGCAAGTAAGCACCCTACTATGGTAAGGAAGTTACCCATACCTCTTCTAAGTGGTGTTTCAGGAAATAAAGTAAAAGTTCAGAGTGAAATTGACCTCCCACTCAAGTTAGATGATGTCACATTGACTATAACATGTTTAGTTGTTGACATTATTCATTTTCCTGGAGACATTCTCCTAGGTCTGTACACCATGATTGATGAAAATATTGCATTGTTTCCCCATCATTGGAACATTAGTATCAAAGACCATGTCATACCCTTGTGTAGCATGTATCAACAGGGTCATGAGTTCAACCTTCAATCAGACTATGTTAATTTTGTTGACACCCGCTTGCTAGCGTAGGTTTGTCAGATCTTTGTCGTGGTAGCATATGTGGTGTCTGTGTGTAGCTGAGATAGTCTTGGTAGTAAGGTTGATGTAAAGTCATTCCTGGTTACTGACTTTAATAATAATAACGATTACATGATAGAGTAGCTCCCAAGCTTGGCAGGCGTCCTGTGTGCTGTTTACCTTCTCCTAGTGGCGTCCAGCCGCCGCACATAGAAAACGGATGGTACCATTTTCTGTGAACATGACATCCCTCCTTTTCTTTAAAAAGAATGAATACAGGATGTCTACCATGCTTGTAGCACAAAGCAAAGTTATTGACACAAAGTAAGTTATTAACATATCAAGAGATATTGCATACATTTAACATTAATTAAACACACAAAGAATTTAAACAATCTTTACCACAAAGGATTTCAATGTTAAAAATACATATGCAATGTTAAACAAACATGAAAGAAACTGTAATACAAAGTTACAAAATATTGAATGAGATCTGCATTATTCAAACAATATTAAATTTAGTTCAGCATAACAAGTAAATACTTTGCATTACATAGGAACACAATTAATCATCATATCGTGTAGGGCGTTTAACATGTCGTTTTGGACGAGAGTCCTTAAATACAAAAACATCCCTCGATGAATTGTTTATCGAGTTATAACTCATTTTTTCTTTTTCTTTTGCACGACTTTGCACTTCATCATTTTCTACACTATTTGGAATCACTTTGAAATAAGCCATATTACGTGTTATACTATGATCTCTATTACTCGCTGTTACCATAGTTCCTTTTACACTAATCACTTTATATGGTTTTGTATCATACGGCATATCTAGCTTTCCCTCTTTTTTCTTTTTAACGAGAACAGTATCTCCAACCTTTATGAATTGTTCCTTTGCACGTTGATCATGAGCAATTTTCATTTTGCCCTTGGCTAGTGCATCCTTCTGAGCGAGACGTTTATCCGTTACCTTGGCTGGCATGACAGGTAGTGCGATTCTCATAGGACGTCCAAATAAAAGTTCGCCAGGCGACTTGCCCAGTGTTCCATGCGGTGTTGCACGGTAGTTCCTGAGAAAAGCATACATAGCTTGTTTCCAGGATCGTCCTTCGGCATGAGCACAGCGTACAGCTTTCATGAGAGGTTGCATGAATCTCTCTACTTCTCCATTTGCTTGAGGATGTAGTGGCATCACACGGCGGTGTTTGAATCCAATATGCTCAGCAAAGTTGACAAAGTCTTGTCCATTAAATGGCGGTCCATTGTCCGTCTTGACAACTTCAGGAATGCCAAAGTTTGAAAAGATCTTGTCGAGTTTCGGGATGACAGCCTTTGCAGATGTGGAAGTGATGATTTCTACTTCTGGATAACGTGAGTGATCATCAATGACTACCATCAAGTACTCTCCAGTTGGTAGCGGTCCACAGAAGTCCATCGATACTTCCATCCATGGTGCAGCAGGTAGTGGTGAAGGTTGTAGAGGTGTTGGTCTTGAAGTATCCACTGCAGCTTGGCAAGGGACACAGGCATCATGCATGTCCTTAGCTTGACGATCAATGCCAGGAAACCACACCTTTTCTCGTAGCAGCTGTTTGGTCCTTACAAGACCTTGGTGTCCTTGATGTGCAAGCTTCAGAGCACGTTGCTGGAGAACAGCTGGAATGACGATACGAGTACCTCGCAGCACGGTGTCGCGTTGTTGCGTAACACTTAATTCTGTCTGGATGCGTTCAAGTGCTTTGAATGCATCTTGGTCAACTCCTGAGGGTGGGATGCGTGGAAACTTTTTCTTAGTCAATGCATCCACTGTTGCTTGCAGAGTTGGGTCCTCTAGGGTTGCAGTACGTATTTCATCAAGAGTGAGAGCCTTAGGGACTGCATCACAGGTTACAGAGTGTACATATTCCTCGGCAACTTGCTGATGCTTGGTGATGGTGAAACTGTTGGCAGGATGTCGACTGATGTAATCAGCGGGATTGCCTGCACCTGGCTTGTATTTCACCGTAAAGTTGTATGGTTGCAGACGAAGAGCCCATCTCTCAATGCGAGCTGGTGGTTTGGACTTTGGATTATTGAAGATGGTCTCCAACGGTTTGTGGTCAGTGACTATCGTGGTAAAGGGTGCACCAAGCAGATACACATTGAAGTGTTCACAGCCCCATACAAGAGCAAGAGCTTCCTTCTCTGTCTGACTGTATCGTTGCTCAACATCTGTGAGAGAA